>JAJOOR010009452.1:0-47322 GCA_036250505.1 Solanum acaule
TGGTTTTAGGATGTATCAAACAACATCTAGTAGAGTCGTGTTCATTGTGTGAAGCGCGCCACATTTATGAATAGGAGGCTATTGTATGTTAGGAAAATCTCACTTCTTCATTCTTCAAGTTGTGCCATAGAGTTTAACTCTATAAGGTCTCTCTCTTATTCATTATCCAATGGTCTTTAGGATATGACCACTTGAAGGGCTCATGAGACAAGGATCGAGGGAGAAAAAGGTTAGTAGTAATGTCAATTATGGCTATGTGACTAGATGAGTCTTGATATGATAGAATTAGATGATGTCTTTTGGTATAGATGGGTTGCTTTATGGTTATGTGTTTTGTTGGAAGATTTGATGAATGGTGGTGTTTAAGTGATGCCTAGAGATGTTGAGTGAGTAGACTCCTTTAAAGAGGACAGAAGTGTCATTCACCATGGTTTAGAATCAGCTTGTGTGATGGATGTGAAAAGTTGAGTGATAACTTGCTCCGACCTTAGAAGTTGAAAGAAATGGTGCTTAGAAAAGTCCGGGTAAGTTTACTCCCAAGGGGGAGATAATGTGCTTAGATAGCAAGGTCGTTGAGTGTTCTAGATGTTCATAATTTGGATTGGCTTGAAATTCTCACCTAAAGAGGTGTAGTGAGTTTGAGAAGTTTAGTCCCAGTTTGGTAGGCTCATATGAGACTTTGTGTGGTGTTGGTAAGGTTGCTTGTGAGGTAGAGTTTCTTAATGAGAACCTCTCTAAATTAGAAGTACCGATTGGGATCTTAGACCGGCAAGTTAAGAAATAGAAAAGTAAGGAAGTGCTTCCATGAGAATGTACATGAGTGGTATTTTAGTAAGGGTTTTAGTTGAAGGTGCTACTTAGGAGGCTAAGGGCCAATGAGATGTCCCGATATCCTTATATTCCCTTCTATTCCTCCTCTAGCTTAAGATGATAAGTCCTCCTTGTTTCGTTTCATGATTGTGGAGTCTTGGATGTTATATGTGTTCCATAATTTCCTTGTCCCATAGAGTTACTCTTGTTAACCTTGATAAGGTTTGGATGCATAGTTGTTAAACTTCTATTATTTTTCGAACCCTGTAAGGTTATTATGAGTGTTGGTCATGCTTTGGGATTGTTTGAAAGAAATAGTATTTGAGGTCTTAGTAGGGGCTTACTCCCAATTAGGAGATGATATGCTTAGATAGCCAGATTGATTGAGAGTCCCGATATCCTCATCCCTTTCTTCTATTCAAATTCTAGCTTGAGACCAAGAGTTCCATTTTGGGCTTGTTTTATGTTTTGGAGTCATGTGTGATTTGGAAATTTTCCATGATCTCCTTATGTTATGCATGTTCTTGAGAGAATTCTTGTTTTGTATAAAATGAGTTTTCATGATTTACAGGTTCCTCATGTTGTTGTGCATTTTAGTATGATGATGGCATATTTGACTTCATGAGATGATTTGATGAACATGCTTTGTTATGCTTTTGATGAAATGGCATATTGGCTCCATAATGTTGTGTTGAGATTGTTTTTAGTTGGAGGAGGTAGTTCCTCCTATGATTATGTGATAGATGATATTTAGAAGAGTTTGTATAGGCTTATTCCAAAGGGGGGGATGATGTACCTAGCTAGCAAGGTTGTTATGTGCTTATGTGTTGTCATGACTTCCTTATATAATGTATGTTCATGAAAACTTGTTTTTTGAAAGAAAATGAGTTTATGTGAATTGTTTTCCTCATGTTGTAGTGCTTTGAGTATGAGTTGTCTACTTTACTTCATGAGAAGAATAGGTGAGCATGCTTTAGTTTGGAGTTGAGAGATTCCTCCTTGAATAAAATGTTTTTTGAGAGTAAATTGCATATGAGCTCCATGAGAGTATGTTGAGCATGTTATGACTAGGAGATGGTAGTTCCTCCTTGAACATGACTAGTTATGAGAAGTTCATGCATATTGGGTTGATAGATGTAGTTCCTACTTCCTTTTTGTTGCATTGATCATGTTTAGCTTGGAGTTGAAGTTTTCCACCTTCGTTTTGTGTATTGTTATGATGTTTCATTCATGATGGGCTGCTATTCTTGAGTCTTTACTTCCGTAAGGTGTCTAAAGTGTCATGCGAGGACGAATGTTCCCAAGGGAGAGACATTGTAACACCCCAGAAACTAGTAGACTAAACTAGGGCTAAGTGGGAGGGTTAGAGCCAAGGAAGAGGACTAGGTCAGTCCCCTATTTAAATCATTTTAACCACAAAACTCACCCAATTAAGTCATTTATTCCAAAACCCAAATTAATGGGTATATTTTATATTACTTTTAATTAAATATATAAGGTATTTTTAGTCATTAAACACCCAATCAAAATCAAAAAGTTAATGTTCCTCACAATATTTCTCTCTCTAAAAACCCAAGAAGAAGAAGAGTAAAATTAAAGCTAGGGCTTGAAGAAATCAAGGGTTTTACATCAAATTCTTCAAGGATCAATCATTAAGGTAAGGTAGTTTTCATCTTTGGGTAGATTCCACCCAAAGAGCCCCTTCAAAACTTGATTTCAAATCTTCCAGTTTTCCCCAATTTCAAGGGTTTTGTTCGAAATTCATGGGTTCCTTTTAAAAGTGATTTCAATGATTGAATTATGTTGGGTTATGATTGAATTGATTATTTATGGTTTAATTTTGGTGAAATTCCCCCAAGAACCCATGGATCCCCCTTATTGCTAAAATTGTGGTCTTACTTGAATTAATTGATTTTAGAAGCATGTAAATGGGTCTTGTATGAATTAATTGAATTGTGTTATTACCCATATCTAATGTAGAAATTCTAGATGTTGGGTTGAATGTGATTCATGATTCTTGATGAGTAAATTATGAGAATTTGTACATGAACATGAGAATTATGCATGTGCTTCAAGAATTACTTTGATAATGAAGATTCTATGACTATGGTCTAATTGTTGTATTGATTGGAAAGGTCATTCTCCCATATACCCTTACACATTATGCATGAAGTAATTATGTCTATATTGATTAAGTTTATATGATGCCATATGATTATAATTTATTAAGAATTAAGCATATGGTTGGATTACCTTGAGAATTAGGTATACATGATGATCATGTGAGGTATTGCTTGAGAATAAGGCTTGTACCATGAAGATGACTTCTAGGGCTTTAAGGGGTAAAAGCTAATTTGAATAAACTAAGGATGTTAAGGCTTTAAGAAGGAAGTTATTATGTATGTTGAATTGAATATGACATTATTGTGGAAGGACTTCACCCACATGGCCTATAATAAGAGTACATCAGTTTATACATGAAATGAATGATTTTGCTTGAATCATGATATTCCCCTTATCTAATGCAGTAATTCTAGATGTTTGGGTTGAGTTTGATTCATAGCCTTTGAAAGGTAAATTATAAGGGTTTGTACATGTTGATAAGAATTGTGTATGAGCTTGTGATCACTTAGAAAGTGAAGATACTATGATTATGATATTATGTGCATGTTTTGTGAACACTTTGAGAGTGAAGTGTCTATGACGATAATGTTGTTGTTGTGTCATTGAAAGGACAATCACACACACACACCATTCATGAACATGACTATGACGTGACTAAGGTGTTGTTGAAAGGCTAATTCTCATATGCACCTTTACACATGACTATGCATGAAATGTACATGACTATGATAATGTTGTTGTGTTGAATGAAAGGTTATTCTCATGAACACACTATGAATATGATCTGAAAGGTTTACTCACATATAGATGATTCTAAGGTTGAAAGGACATTCTCACCTAATTGAATCTATGAGCTATTTTATGAGTTGTGTTGATTGAAGGGTAAGATACTCATTCACACATGTTAATACAACTAAAGACTAATTATGTAAATTTTGGGAAATTATGCTTAACCCGAGTGGATATGGAAAGTGATGTAAAGGCCCTCCCGTCAATTCAATATGCCGGGTCATCCAAAGAAGTCTCATGAGATGGAAACTCTCCCGTTAATGCAATAGGCGGTGTTTCTAGAAGCAATCTCTCTGTCCCATAACTATGTGCCCACATAGGTCTTTAACTAGTGGATCCACCTACAAGCTAATACATGTAGTTCTACCTTAGGCAAGTAGGACACCTCTTTTCGGTGTGGGGTAGACACCGGATTCCATGTAGCTCACATGGTCTATGTCGGTTAATATTATTTCCCTCCATGAACAAGAACAAGAACATGAGTTATGTACTATGGTTCCTCAAGAGGTTCTACTTAGTATGAATGGGGGTATGGTACTTCATTCATGCATTGCACAAGTAGGCTTTGAGAGTGGGCCTGATATGTTTCTCTTATGACATGATGATTATGAGTTAATGCATGCTCAATATGAATTATGAACATGAACATGTACTATACTTCTGACTTCTTAATGAGCTTTACTTAGTGTGAGTGGGGGTATGGGACTTCACTTATACATTGCACAAGTAGACCATGAAAGGGGTTATGATGTGGTTTCCTTATGCTATGAAGATATATGAATTTATACATGTATGATATGGATTGTTACTAAGAGTGACTTTCCTTGTTATAAGCTATGAACATGAATGTTTCCTTGTCTATGATTATTGACTATGGATGAGATCAAAGCATGATAAGTATGAGCATGGTGGCCTAAAAGTGGTACTTAGTGTAGATATGATTATGGGATCCTATCTATGCATTGCACAAGTATAACCTAGGGTTACTTATGTAATGGTTTTATTAGGATGAGATGATCTTGGTATTCAATTACGTATGTGAACTATGTCTTACGATGATTGGTGTATGCATTATGTTGGAGATTATGTTTGTGATTATGTTAAAATCCTTTATGCTATGATGAATGGTACATAAGTTGTCTTATGGGTTACATTCCCTAACTATTTCAAAGATAATGTTTCAAAATTGGCATATAGCATGGTTTCAACTAAAATGTCTCTTTTAACCTGTTTTAACTACCAGGCTCTCTTTTCTTCCTTCTTTCAGCTCGTTTTGTTCCTTTTTGCAAATTAGTGTCCAAGTCCATTTGGCGAGTAGCCGAGAGGCCATTTGACTGCCTAAAGTTCCAGTGTACCAACCCTGAAGGAGAAAATTAAGTTGGCGAGAGAAAGGACCAGTCGGTTAATCACCGAGTGGTTCCGCGATACAGTGCTGGATCGCCCAAAGTTACTGAACTTGAGGAAGTTGAAGGCCAAAGGCAAAAAGGCAAAGACATGGACCAAAGGGCGGATCGCCGAGCCCGACTTACTGAGCCGAATGGTCCTTCACAACATATTTTTGGCGACTATAAATATGTTTTTGAACATTTAGTTTGTGAGATTTTATCATTATCAAGTATCTTATTTTTTTGAATATTGAGTATTCTGAACTAAGAGACAAGTTCTCTTTAGCTTTGAAGAATTGAAGTTTTCCATTTTTGAGATATTGGATGTGGGTCTTTGAGATTCTTCAATTTGGACATTTATAAAGACGAAATTAATCTTACCCAGTTGATGGAAACACAATTTGGTAACGATTTTTATCTTTTTTATGATGTCTAGCTAAAACCCCAATTCTTGGGGTGTGATTATGTGATTATGGGTTGATTTAGTTTGTGGGTATTGCTATTTGTTAGTTTAAATGCTATTTAGAAGTGATTCCAATCAGTAATTGTGGTTCAATTTAAAGAATTGTAGTGGCAAATGCAGTTCTACCTTCGTGTTTTTGGTTTGCGAGAGAGAGAGAGGTTTTGAAACCAAGATTACTGAATTGATGGTCTGTGGGTATCGAAATGTCATGGGTTCAGCTTGAGAGAGTGAATCCTTTACCCTTTTTCATACATTCAGCTTGAGAGAGTAATTGGACTAAAGCATAGGTTGTTCTTATTTACATGTTTGTCGGTGTTCGAGAGAAATCGACCTGATTCAGGGTAAATTGTTCGAGAGAATGTTTATCCCCTCTAAATTCTAGCTTATTCAATAATTTACAGCTATTTTCTAACAGTTGCAATTACCCATTTGTCTACATTAGCCTATAATCAAATCACATCCCAAGAACCCATCTTATTATTGTCATTCTCGTGTTATTCGTTGTTGTGTAGCTGATAGTTAAAATCAAAACCCCCTTATTTGACATTCGTGTCACCCCCTGATTTACTTTATGTTTTTAATCATAAATGGCTATTCCTATGATTGACTTGATCTTATTCTTACTTTCCTATTGAGTCTTAAACACGTACCACTGTTGACACCCAATTTTGACCCTCCACGATTTGGATTAGTTTTCGAGCTTCTTAGATTTCAAGCAATTTGAAATATTTAACTTTATAAAATTCAAATTTTTTTAAAGATTTTAGAGTAATTTAGTCATCTTTATAATATTTTAAATAATAAATAGTTTTATATGATTTGCTTACGTGATTAATACTTTGTTAATATGCGGGAAAACCATTTAAAAAAGTTTTTACACTTTAGTCGAATATTTTGTTAATTTAGTTTATTTCGATTTATGGTTTTAATTTTAAATCAATTAGTTTACAATTAATTATTTCATGTCGTTAAAATTAAGAAGCTTATTAACTAATTAATTAGTTCATCTTATTTTTCTAATTTTAGCCGAATTTGCTAACCGACTAGATTTGGCTAATTTCCTAAGTCAATTTACACCTAACCTTTAAACCCACTTAGAAGACCAATTTCGGGCCTATCTGAAAAATTTCCAGCAGGCTAAGTCAACTCCAACAGCCCATTATTTTCCAATTCGCTTGCAATTCCCATCGACCCAACACATTATTTGAACAGCCCCCTTCAATTCCCACTCCAATTATCCAATCCCAGCCCACTTTTTAACCTCCAAACCGACCCAATTCCCCTTTTAACCCGGCCCACCTTCCTTTTTACTTCACAATAGAAACCCCGCAGCCCCAACCTTCAAAAAAAAAAACACAGCAGCAACGACAACACACAACAGCGATCAGGCGGAAAGCTGCAAGTTTTGTTTTCTTCTTCACGTCCTTCTTAATCCATACATTAGTAGCAGCATGCGGCTGTCCCCATTTCCTCTTTCGAAATGGGGTTGAAGATCACAGAAAAGTATGTTGCCTCTAATGGTGAAAAAATTTTGAAGTTTGAAATTCAAGTTGGCCTCAATTTATATCCGTTTCCCCCCAAAATCTACCCTAATTTCCCCTATATATACTCTCTTTCTTCTTCGTAGATGGGGGATTCTTTTTTTTTTTTGGGAGTGGGAAAATTTCTTGCGAAGGCAGAGGAAAAGATTTGGGGGGGAAAAAGAGTTTGTTTCGGGTTCTAGTTCATCCTTTAAGTCCATCACTCGTTCAGGTGCATTTGAGTTTGAGGACACTCATGAAGTCGGTGGTGGTGGAATAACTCAACTCCTCTCACTTGTCGTCTCATTTCGCTGCACTTCGAAAGGTAAACTTTACTTCTGCTTATGTCTTTTTATTTCTTTAAAGTGTGGGTTGTTCTCTGTTTGGTCATTATAAGCTGTTTGAATGCTGAAAATTTGGAAATCTCAACTTATTAGTAACTTCAAATTTAGTAGGGCGTTCTTATGTCATCTATTCGGTTGCTTCGCTTAGTTCATTTTGTTGGGAGTCTTGATGGCTCCGTATGGCTTCGAATTGATTTTTTTCTATTGTGTGTTGTTCCACTGTTGACCTCATCTTGTTGGTTGTGAAATTGTGATTTTGTTTCCTTAATGTGACATGTGAAGGGTGTAGTTGCCTTAGTCCTTTTCCGCTTCACGCTGTTTGCCATTTTTCGTCTGCTAGCATGCTATTAGGCGAGAGTTTGCCCTGCTGACCATGATTTTTATATGCTTATCTGTTTTGAAACAGCATGCTAGCCTTCAATTAAGAACTTTTTTCCCAATAGTATTGGTTGTATAGGTTTTTTTACCTTGCTTTATAAGTTGTTTTATTTCAAGATTGTCGTAATCAAAAGCTAGTTGAAATGTGCTTGGCCAGCTAGGTGATTGATCGAAAGTAGCCAGTGTACATTGTTGTCCTTACAGTAGAATTGTAGTTTCGATTTGGGTCATTTTAAGTATCGGCTAATTGTTTAATATTTTACAGCTTAGAAATCACTTTCCAGCATGTTCTTTTCTAATTAAAGCATGGTAATCTCATTCATCCCGTTTAGTTTATAATAATTCTTTAATGTGGAATACATGTTTCCATGATTAGCAAAATAGGCTTCTTTCCGGGTGTACGTCATGATTTCTTTTATTTAAAGTGTGGTGCAAAGATTTGTTTGGCAATGATTCATGACTTTATTGTCTCGATTTTAGATAAATTCATCGAGGTTGAATCAATTGCTTAAAATTTGATCATATGGCCTCTTCATGTAAAGAATGTGTTCAGTTCATTTACGCCTTCTATGGGATTCACAACAAGTTGTGTTTACCCATTTACTGATGCCATTTTTCCTTGCATTTTCAAGTTTTCTGGATTAATTTATAGTTCATTGTTGTCTTATTTAATTATTGTATAATAATTTTAATTTCGGACTTCTCTTTTGTTTGCATGTGAAATCCGTCCCCGAGACTCCATGGACTCCTTCATTTATTCGAGCCTTTTATTCTAAGCCGTAAAGGTTCAAATTCCTTTATCGAGTCAATCGGCCACTAAAATCAACGAACAGGCCCCAGAGCTGAAAAGACGTGCAAGAAATCAAGAGTTGGAAAGATTGGGCCAAAGGCCCACTCTTCATTATTTAAAGTATTTTGTTATTTTGGGCCCAAGCCCTTGTCTTTTAATTATTAATATTCTATTAGAAGTTTAGGACAGGTGAAGAATGGACCAAAGGCCCAAAGGAAATTATTTCTTTTAATTTTGGACAGGTGCCACTCAAATGGGCCTTTGGCCCAAAATGAAATAGGCCAAAATACTGGTCCAGGCGGACAGAAACCAGATTTAGGCCCAACTCTCTTTCGCTCTCTACTTTCTGTGTTTATTTTACTTGTTAGTATTTGTTGTTAATCTTAAGGTTGAACAATTTGAATCCCTATAAGACGCCCGTTGTGTTTTATCAATTTAGCTAAAATCGATCATCCTTAATTAGACTTAAAGAATTTTTTTTGCAAAAAATTATTTCAGTTAGGTAGTATTTCTATTTTCCCCTTTTCCCCTTTAAAATAGCTCTAATTGTAAAAATTTCTCAATTCAAATTAAGTCATATAAAAATTAGCCAAATGATTAATTGCCGGATAACCGCATTAGCGGGTGTTCTAGATGCTTTAAAACACTTCGTAGAACACTAATAAGAACCCCAAACCCCTTTTAAGTTTTCATTAGAATTCTATTTTAATATTTTGAAGAATCAGTTTTCTTAATTTTACCTTAAAAATTATGTGGCGATTCTTAAACCAGTATAATAGTTTTTTAAAATAAAACAGAATGGCGACTCTGCTGGAGATTTGAATGGTTCTAACCTTACGATTAATTTGTTTAGCTACATGTTTTAACTGTCTACTTGTTTTATTTATCTTATATATTGAACTGTGACATTCATGGCACCCGATTCCGTCAAACGGCAAATAAATTACATTAGGAAAAAAGGCAGTTACGTGGCTTACCATGGCTGTCCTTCAGAAAAAAAATACAAGTTGAATTCTTTGGAAGTGATAAACGAATAGTTGGCTTGTGGTCATCCAACGTCGTTTATTAGACTTCACCCCGTAGTTTGTCTAACTCGGGTTCCCGGTGTTTCAAAAACCAACTCCTAGTCAACTAGCGTAGAGCGAAACCAAATCCTTTTTAGCGCATTGAACTAAGATGACCCAACACCCAAGGCGTGTTGGGCCCATTAGAAAAACCACCTTGAGTCCAAAATGGCTCACGGCCTAAACGAACGATCATACTTATGTAAGCATATTTGAAGGTTGTATACGTCGTTTGACACACCATTGTTCCTTGGGGTTGGGAGTTTTATAGCTTATTCTAGTAAAAAAAAAGCTTTACAAGCTACTAGTGCATCCAAAGGCGTTGACACTCAGAGACGACAAGAAGTTCAAGAACGAAGGTTCTTTCATAGAAGCATAGTTTAGGATTGTACCCATGTGCGGGACTGATTATTTTGTATTCCACCTTTCCTATCATGTATCCCCATTCAGTTTATCCATAAGGCTTGTATAAATTTGGGCTTTGGGGTAATGAAACGTTTCAAATGACGTATACATCCTTCAAATTGTTAGGCCTACCCATGTCATAAAAGGGTCACATATCTGTTTAGAATGCGCAATATATGTTTGTGTGCTACATGATTAACTGCTTGAGTGAATATGCTGCTTTATTTGGAGATATTCTAGCTTACTCCTCTTTGAATTGTTTTTAGAACTAAACACAAATATCAAGTCACTATCAAAAGTGCGTCCAAATACTCTTAGAGTTTTTAGTTTCCCAACAAAATTCGAACTTCACTTTCAAATTCATACTCTCCTATCTCAGAAAAGGTCGATTTATTCAAGTCAAAAAGGAAGGTCGAACTACGTAGGACCTGAATTCTCCTCCCTGAGATACGTAGGTAGCCTTTCAAGGCTCGATCCCCATTTTTGAGAAATTCTATTTTTTCTAACTCTTACAAAGAAATTAGAGTTACGTCTCAATCAAAATAATAAGTACGATACAATCAACTTTGTCTCAACTCAAGTCGACATTTCTGGTACACTAAGCTCAAAATCAAATAGTCAAATTCCTGTCTATTTAGTCATTTCTCTATATATGTGGGCTAGTTTATCTTCAAATGAAGCAACCCTTATATATTTACAGTAATATGTGTGATATTTTGTATTATTTATCATCGACATAGACTAACACATTTGTCTTTGAGTTATTTTTCTTTGTCGGGTACTCAAAACTAGTTTGTGTTTAAAAATGGCTGAACATCCATACTTCACAAGGTCTAAAGACCCCAAAGATTCCTTCTACGATCGATGTTTGTCAAAAGGCAAAGAAAAAGTGGTTGAAAATGCTGAGAACACTGATTTGACCGAAACTACTGGGAATGACCCCATCATTGCTGAACAGAACAAGTTGATTGCACAATTGTTCCAACAGATTGCTGAAATGAGGGCTGAAATGGATAAGACCCGAGATTTGACGAATCTGGCTATTGTTGCCAACACTTCTATTCCAGACAACGGAAGGCCTCCACTCTATTTTCCTACTTTGGACCCAACATCTGACCATTATCCAAACATTTCATCCACTGCTACGAATCCAAAACCTCTCATCACCGACTTAACCACCCCTAATCCACACCATGCTAGCTCCCCACACCAAAAGTTACCTACTCCTTAAAATCCAAATACCAACGTTTTCCAGAATTCTCCTCCGATCCATCAAATCACTACTCAAATTGTCCAAAACCCACCTACCACTCAATCCATACCTCTAAAAACCGCATTTCATCTTTCAATATCGCCTGAATTGTACCCTCCCTTTACCCCACATTTTGAATCTAGTCATTATGAGAAGAAGGAGAAAGAGTTCAAGAGTATTAGAGAGGAAGTTATGAATGCAATGAAGGACTTTCGATACACCACAGACATTGCAGGGTTGAATTATGAAGATTTCTGCATTCATCCACATTTGGAGCTTCCAAAAGGTTTTAAAGTACCAAAATTTGAAGCATTTAGTGGAGTTGAGAATCCTTTGACTCATTTGAGGGCTTATTGTGATCAACTCATTGGAGTTGGGAAAGATGAGCCTTTGTTGATGTGACTCTTTAGTTGAAGTCTAAAAGGAGAAGCATTGGAATGGTTTATTTCTAAAGAAACCAAGCAGTGGCCAAGTTGGAACGCTTTGGCTAAAGACTTCATTAAAAGGTTTGGCTACAATGTAGAATTTATTCCTGATCGATACTCTTTGGAGAGAATCAAACAGAATTCTACTGAAAGCTATCGAGAGTATGCCTACCATTGGAGAAGAGAGGCTGCAAGGGCTAGGCCTCCCATGACCGAGAAAGAGATTATTGAAGTGTTCGTGCGCATTCAAGAGCCGGAGTACTATAATAGGATGTTGCTCATTTAGGAGGGAAGTTCAGTGAGATAGTTAAAGTTGGTGAAGCTATTGAAGACGGTCTCAAGATCGGAAAAATCATCTGAATGACTCCCCAAGATGAATCCTCGGGACCATTGAGGAGGAAGAGGGAAGATGTTTCCTCTATCTCATTTGAATCAAGCCAAAAATCAAAGAGGCATGCTGGTCTCAATGTTCGAAAGTCTTTACCATCCAAAACCTACCATTTAGCTCTACAAAATCCTTACCTCATCAAACCAAATTACCAAAACTCCACCACTAAATCATCCAAATTACCAAGCTCCATTGCCAAATTTTCCAAATGCCCTTCATAGCTACCAAGCTCCACAATACCAAAATTTTCAAACACCAGCACCTACTCGCCAAAATCCTCCAATTTATCGTCAAGTACATCTGCCGTCACGAAATAATTACAATCTTTCTTGTCATGAGTATTTGAAGAAACCATCTCGAGTCTTTACTCCTTTGGTTGAATGTCAAACCCAATTCTTTAAGCAATTGAAAGAGGTTGGTCTGATAAGAACAATTGATCCAAGAAATGTCAATGTCAATTCCAGACTTTATAAGCCTGATCTTCATTGTGCTTACCATTTAGGAGGTGCTGGACATACCACTGAGAATTGCATCAACTTAAAGCACAAAATTCAGGACTTGATTGATCAAGGAATTGTCACCCTTCCAACGGTCACTTCCAATACCAATGGTAATTCATTGTTGAATCGTGGGGGATTCACTAGTAGCATGATTGACCCAAAGTCTCAAGTACCTCCCCGTCTAAATGTCCCGAATTATTGTCAAATTTATCTGCCTCAACAAGGTCATTATGATCCTCCTCGTCCGATATTCGAGAAGAAACCTGCTCGAAATTTTACGCTGCTCATTGAAAGTCGAACAAAGTTGTTTGAGCGATTAATTGTGGCAGGTTTTATTCATCTAGTTGGGCCCAAGCTTGATGATACTAGCTCTAAATTCTATCGAGTTGACCGAAGGTGTGCGTATCATTCCAACAGTGTTGGGCATGATACTGAAGACTGTATTAATTTAAAACATAAGATACAGGACTTGATCGACCAGAGGGTAGTCACTCTCCAGACCGCTGCACCCAGCGTCAACAGTAATCCTCTACCGAACTATGGAGGCGCCACTATTAATATGATAGAGACGGAGGATGAGTGGTGCATAGTAAAGACGATAGTTTCGGCTGGTCCTGACAACCTAGAGAAAGTTGTAGTTTCTCCAAGCATAAGTGAGAAACTCAATTTTACGATCATGACACCCCATCAAGCTTTTGCTTCTGTGTCAAGAGAGGGTCAAAACAAGAAGGGGATTAATCATGTTCCACCAAAGTCTTTGCCTCATTTATGCCAGTCATTTCTGGTAGGGGATGTCAATTATAATGGTCTTAGAGAAGGAATTGGGGATCTTCGTGAAGAAGGTGATGTTGTGCCTAAGAAGATGATCGAGACACCAAGCATACGAGATGCCAAGCCAATGGAGCAAGTTCTTAATTGGACTTCCACTCCGCTCTTGATTCATCATTTATCTTGATAGACAAAGATAAATTCTATGCTGTTTCTAAAATCGGGGGTAGTACGAATGAGGCCCGAAACCCACCTTTTGTGTTATTTTACCTAATTATGTTTTAATTTCCCTCATAATGTTTTGAAAAAGGCAAAATGGCTCATGGTCATAGCCAAAGTTCGTATTTCCTTATTTTCAAAGAAAGCCTCTTCTATTGCAAAAATTTATTTTGCTTGCTTTAATTTTTCTATCTAACGGTCTTTGTTTTTTATTTCTGCAAAAATAAGTTTTTTAAACCTGTCAATATCACGTCATGTCACAAGCTGAATGAACAAAATGAGGTAGATGAAGATGAGTTTGAAGAGCATGACGAGGAGATCATGATATTCGAACACCTTGTTAAAGATTTGAAACAGTTCGAGAATCCGAATAAGTCGAATCTGGATGAGACAGAAACTGTAAAAGGATGACTGTGTCAAAGAAGCCAGAATTAGGGTCCATCTGAGAGAAGATCCGAAAAGAGAAATCAATAGTTCACTTGGAAAATACATCGATGCATTTGTTGGATCACATGTCGTGGTTGAACATAGACATTCATCTCAAGTTTCCAATCAACGCAGATGCTATCAAGAGTTATGATACTTGAAGATTCAGAGTTTCTTTTATCTATTTCCTTTTAATCGCATCTTTTATCTGTAATCGTCTTATGTTCTATAGTTAGAAAATTATTATTTGTAATGAACTACGTCTGACCTGAATTCTCAAGAATGAGATACGTAGGCGGCCTATGTCGGCTTCGGTCTCCCCTTCATATATTTTCAATATTTCCCTTTTGTACTTGAACTACGTTCGACCTGAATTCTCGAGAATAAGATACGTAGGCGGCCTGTGTCAGCCTCGGTTGTTTCATTAGTTAAATTTCTTATTTTTGTTAGTCCTCAATAGGGGAACTATGCTTGACCTGATTCCTGCCTCAACGGGATACGTAGGCGCCACAACGGCTCAGTCATATCTCTCGTAAGATTTCTATTTTACTTTACAATAGAAACTGGGACAGAATTTTTGAGAGGGACTAAAAAATTTTCAAGAGGAAGATCTCTCCAACAATTCGAGACTAAAGTTACATTGAAAATTACAACTGGGACATAATTTTTTGAGAGGATCTCAAAAAAATTCCATGGTTTGTTCATTAACAGTTTAGTATGCGCCAAGAGAGCTAACTGGGACATAAATTTTTTGAGGATGGCCTCAAAAATTTCAATAAGGTTCATCGGCAGTTTAGTGCAACTTTGAATACTTCCCAGCAAATTATCAGATAGACCTCGAGGCATCAACTTCAAAAATGTTCATTAAGCTTGACGTGACATGACACTTGGCAGTGACCTTTTCCAAATACTACTTTTGAAAATCTATTTTCCTTTAAAAAAAAAAAATTGTTTTCAGTATTTTTGCAAGAAAATGTTTTGTCTTAGCTATCAAGAAGCGAGAGATCGGAGCAATCAATTGAAGATAGCAAGACAAGGAGCAAGCGATTGAAGAACTCAACACAGATCAGTTTGTTTTAAAAAACTAACAATTTTTTTGTGGATGCAGGTTTATAAGTTTGCCTCAAGATCATCATATTCCTCCATTCAATGAATATGGAGAAGTCAAAAGGGCGAGGAACTCTCCAAAATGGATAACTTTTCTATAGATGCAGGAAAGTCATTGAAGTTTTTTAGAAGAAAAAGGAAACAGTTCAGAATATAAGCAACAACACCTCGGTCAAATTCCCAGCAAAGCATGAGTCACAATAAGTACAAATGTTCACCTATGAACAAGTGAAATCATCACTCTCAACATGTACAAGCATCTATAATGACATCAAATTACATTTTTCAGTATCAAGAATATTTGAAGAATATTCACAAATCGTGTCGATGTCAGATGCGGTAATGTGAAACCCCCTCAGAGGGACATTTCTACAGTATTATCAGATGAGATAATACCACTACCCAGAGGAACATATCTGTAGTATTATCAAATGAGATAGTACCACCATCGAGAAAGATATCATCGTCATTTTATCGATGGAATATCATCATCCTTCCAATGGATCAACATCATCCTACCAATGATCATCAACGAAGCATCATCATCCTACCAATGGATCAGCATCATCCTACCAATGGATCATCAATGAAGCATCATCATCCTATCAATGGAGTATCAGCATCATCCTGCCGATGGATCATCAAACATTATCCTATCAATGGAGCATCGACGTCATCATCATGTCATGTAGCAGCGTTATCCTATAAATAGATCATCATCATCCTATCAATGAAGCATCGTCATCCACATCATATCAAGTCATCATCTACTGCGTCAAAACCTATGGAGGCTGATGTCATAACATTTATAGAAAAGAACATTTGCTGAATACGGTATAACGTATCACTTCTCTATTTAAATTATAGTTTTTGCTAACAAGTTTATTTCATTCCTTGTTGAGAACATCCAAGAGGATGAATTCTCAAATCAAACCATAGTTGCAGACGACATCAGAAAAGATGCATCACAATGTGGAACTTTTCCTTAGCGCAAGCTGAGGAGTGAATATTCATCGAGCTATCCACCTCATTACAGTTGGATAGTCATTGATCCATCCACCTCGTTACAGTTGGATAATCATTGAGCCATCCACCTCGTTACAGTTGGAATATTATCGAGCCTCCACCTCGTTACAGTTGGAATATTATCGAGTCATCCACCTCGTTACAGTTGGATAATTATTGAGTCATCCACCTCGTTACAGTTGGATAATCATTGAGCCATCCATCTCGTTACAGTTGGATAATCATTGAGCCATCTATCTCATTGCAGAGATCACTGGAGTTTGCCACGCAGAAAACAAGCAATGACATCTCCAAATCCTTAGCAAATCATGAGTTGTAATGGACATACTTTATTCGAAAGCGGTATCCATTATCTTTTACTCTCAATACTTCTTTATTTTCTCATCTAGATGAAAAATTGTTTATGCCTATCTATTAAGATATACTCATTTGTTATATGAATGATCCTTCTTTATTATTTTTTTATTTTATTTAAGCCGCTAGTTGAAGCGGCGCAACGTCTACTAATTATTTACTTGACTGTGCAGACATATACTAAACATACCTATATGTCATCTTTCGAAGCAAGTGTGATTTTAAAACACCAAGACAATGGCGTATTCACAAAAACTTGCAAGAAGATAACTAAAATGTGTCGTAAGAGATGCTACCACTATTTTCAATTATAGTTTCTACTAACAATTATGTTTCAGTCTTTGTCGAGAGAATCCAAGAGGATGAATTCTCAAATCAAACCACAGGTGCGGACGACATCAACAAGGATGCAGCACAACGTGGAACTTTTTCTTAGCAGTGAACTGGGACATAGTTCGAAAAGAAGTATCAAATTCTTAGGACGCGAGCTGAGGAGTAAATTCCACCATAATCAAACCACATCCCTATCAGAAGGCATATGGGTTATTCTTTGGATTTATCAATTTCAGTTTTGCATCCGGAAAATTTTGGTTTCCACCGGAAGCAGCTTTCCAATTCAGGTGACAATGCTCAAGAGCTTTGGAAATTATGTACATGCAAGTTCTTAATTATGGGTGTGAAGCATGCCACATTCATGACTAAGAGGTTGCAAGCCTCCTTTTCATACTCGACCTATTTTGTCACTCTTCCGGAACCAAAGGTTATCTTGCATAATAGATTTCCTTATCAACCGATCGAGTCGAACTACGAGCAGCCTGATTCCTTGAGTTAAGGGATATGTAGGCGGGACCAGTATTGAAAACTTGGCTATACTCCAACATTCGCCCTTAAATCTTATTCTCAAGCATTCTGGTGTCTTCATAATTCGATATCAAGATGACTTTTGGTTTCTTTTAAAATTGTGCGTTAAATCAAGCGTATCGAACTACAAGTGGCCTGAATTCTCATATAGCCTGAGATATGTAGGAAACCCATTTCTGGGGGTTCGGCCATAATTCCTAAAGTCTGTACCAAGACCCCATTTCGAAAAGATGAAGATGTGGTCGTTCAAAATTGGATTCGTCAATTTCATTTTCCTTGGATTTCTTTCATCAATCCAAGTCAAACGAGGGACAGTTGTTGACACCCAATTTTGACCCTCCACGATGTGGATTAGTTTTCGAGATTCTTAGATTTCAAGCGATTTGAAATATTTAACTTTATAAAATTCAAATTTTTTTTTAAGATTTTAGAGTAATTTAGTCATCTTAATAATATTTTAAATAATAAATAGTTTTATATGATTTTCTTACATGATTAATACTTTGTAAATATGCGGAAAAACCATTTAAAAAAGTTTTTACACTTTAGTCGAATATTTTGTTAATTTAGTTTATTTCGATTTATGGTTTTAATTTTAAATCAATTAGTTTTCAATTAATTATTTCATGTCGTTAAAATTAAGAAGCTTATTAACTAATTAATTAGTTCATCTTATTTTTATAATTTTAGCCGAATTTGCTAACCGACTAGATTTGGCTAATTTCCTAAGTCAATTTACACCTAACCTTTAAACCCACTTAGAAGACCAATTTTGGGCCTATCTGGAAAAATTTCCAGCAGGCCAAGTCAACTCCAACAGCCCATTATTTTCCAATTCCCTTTCAATTCCCACCGACCCAACACATTATTTGAACAGCCCCCTTCAATTCCCACTCAAATTATCCAATCCCAGCCCACTTTTTAACCTCCAAACCGACCCAATTCCCCCTTTAACCAGGCTCACCTTCCCTTTTCCTTCAAAATAGAAACCCAACAGCCCCAACGTTCAAAAAAAAACACAGCAGCGATCAGGCGGAAAGCGGCAAGTTTTGTTTTCTTCTTCACGTCCTTCTCAATCCGTACATTAGCAGCAGCACGCGGCTGTCCCCATCTCCTCTTTCGGAATGAGGTTGAAGATCTCAGAAAAGTATGTTTGCCTCTAATGGTGAAAAAATTTTGAAGTTTGAAATTCAAGTTGGCCTCAATTTATATCCATTTCCCCCCAAAATCTACCCTAATTTCCCCCTATATATACTCTTTTTCTTCTTCATAGATGGGGGCTTCTTCATTTTTTGGGAGTGGGAAAATTTCTTGCGAAAGCAGAGGAAAAGATTTGGGGGGAAAAAAGAGTTTGTTTCGGGTTCTAGTTCATCCTTTACGTCCATCACTCGTTCAGGTGCATTTGAGTTTGAGGACACTCATGAAGTTGGTGGTGGTGGAATAACTCAACTCCTCTCGCTTGTCGTCTCATTTCGCTGCACTTCGAAAGGTAAACTTTACTTCAGCTTATGTCTTTTTATTTCTTTAAAGTGTGGGTTGTTCTCTGTTTGGTCATTATAAGTTGTTTGAATGCTGAAAATTTGGAAATCTCGACTTATTAGTAACTTCAAATTTAGTAGGGCGTTCTTATGTCGTCTATTCGGTTGCTTCGCTTAGTTCATTTTGTTGGAAGTCTTGATGTCTCCATGTGGCTTCGAATTGATTTTCTTTCTATTGTGTGTTGTTCCACTATTGACCTCATCTGGTTGGTTGTGAAATTGTTATTATGTTTCCTTAATGTGACATGTGAAGGGTGTAGTTGCCTTAGTCCTTTTCCACTTCACGTTGTTTGCCATTTTTCGTCTGCTAGCATGCTATTAGGCGAGAGTTCGCCCTGCTAACCATGATTTTGATATGCTTATCTGTTTTGAAATAGCATGCTAGCCTTCAATTAAGAGCTTTGTTCCCAATAGTATTGGTTGTATAGGTTTTTTTACCTCGCTTTAGAAGTTGTTTTATTTCAATATTGTTGTAATCAAAAGCTGAGTTGAAATGTGTTTGGCCAACTAGGTGATTGATCGAAAGTAGCCAGTGTACATTGTTGTCCTTAGAATAGAATTGTAGTTTCGGTTTGGGTCATTTTAAGTATCGGCTAATTGTTTAATATTTTACAACTTAGAAATCATTTTCCAGCATGTTCTTTTTCTAATTAAAGCATGGTAATCTCATTCATCCCATTTAGTTTATAATAATTCTTTAATGTGAAATACATGTTTCCATGATTAGCAGAATAGGCTTCTTTCCGGGTGTATGTCATGATTTCTTTTATTTAAAGTGTGGTGCAAAGCTTTGTTTGGCAATGATTCGTGACTTTATTGTCTCGATTTTAGATAAATTCATCGGGGTTGAATCAATTGCTTAAAATTTGATCATATGGCCCCTTCATGTACAGAATGTGTTCAATTCATTTACGCCTTCTTTGGGATTCCCAACAAGTTGTGTTTACCCATTTACTGATAACATTTGTCCTTGCATTTTCAAATTTTCTGGATTAACTTATAGTTCATTGTTGTCTTATTTAATTATTGTATAATAATTTTAATTCTGCACTTCTCTTTTGTTTGCATGTGAAATCCGCCCCCGAGTCTCCATGGACTCCTTCATTTATCCGAGCATTTTATTCTGAGCCGGAAAGGCTCAAATTCCTTTATCGAGTCAACTGGCCACTAAAACCGACGACAGGCCACGGAGCTGAAAAGGCGTGCAAGAAATCAAGAGTTGGAAAGATTGGGCCAAAGGCCCACTCTTCATTATTTAAATTTGTATTTTGTTATTTCGGGCCCAAGCCCTTGTCTTTTAATTATTAATATTCTATTAGAAGTTTAGGACAGGTGAAGAATGGGCCAAAGGTCCAAAGGAAATTATTTCTTTTAATTTTGGACAGGTGCTACTCAAATGAGCCTTTAGCCTAAATCGAAGTAGGCCCAAATACTGGTCGAGGCGGACAGAAACCAGATTTGGGCCCAACTCTCTTTCCCTCTCTACTTTATATGTTCATTTTTCTTGTTAGTATTTGTCGTTAATCTTAAGGTTGAACAATTCGAATCCCCGTAAGACGCCCGTTATGTTTTATCAATTTAGCTAAAATCGATCATCCTTAATTAGACTTAAAGAATTTTTTTTGCAAAAAAGTATTTCAGTTAGTTAGTATTTCTATTTTCCCCTTTTCCCCTTTAAAATAGCTCTAATTGTAAAAATTTCTCAATTCAAATTAAGTCATATAAAAATTAGCCAAATGATTAATTGTCGGATAACCGCATTAGCGGGTGTTCTAGATGCTTTAAAACCCTTCCTAGAACACTAATAAGAACCCCGAACCCCTTTTAAGTTTTCATTAGATTTCTGTTTTAATCTTTTGAAGAATCAGTTTTCTTAATTTTACCTTAAAAATTAAGTGGGGACTCTTAAACAAGTATAATAGTTTTTTTAAATAAAACAACCACTCCCTGTGGGATTTGACCCCAACTCATTTAGTTAGGTTATATACTGACTAACGATCGTTGACTCTTAGAACTGGATTAAGTGTCTTTGATAGCGTTATTCAATCAGAAGCTCAGTCCTAGATATGTAGGTCCGTACAGAATCCTGACAAGGGTTGGTAATGTGGCTTATGAGTTAGAGTTGCCAGCAGAACTAGCAGCAGTTTCATCCAGTTTTTCACATTTCCTTGTTGAAGAAGTATGTGGGTGATCCAACATCAATAGTACCATTACAAAGTGTGGTTGTGAAGGATAGTCTCTCTAATGAAGAGGTGGCTGTTGAAATTCTTAACCGTCGAGTTCGTAGTTTGAGGAATAAGGAAGTCGCTTCAGTGAAGGTTTGGTGGAGGATTCAGTCCATAGAGGGAGCTACTTGGGAAGTAGAAGCAGCCATGATGGCCAAGTATCCTCACCTCTTTCCTTCCGATTCTGTTTCAGCTTGAGGTAATAGTTTCTCTCAAGTCTCTCAGTTTACTCTTGTGTAATTCAGTCTCGACATCTTGTTCCCTCACTTAATCTTGCATTTCAGCATATTTTCATGTTTTTAGAACTCAGTTCAATTATATATCAGTTTCTAGTACTTAGTGGTAGGGATTACATCTCCTTCCCTCCATTCTCAGCATGTTTAGACATCATTCGAGGACGAATTTTCCCAAGGGGGAGATAATGTAACACCTCGAACCTCAAAATGAAGAAAATTCTCATTTTCAGATAAAACTTGTGCCAGTACCAGCGGAACCACCCAGAGACCATCGGTAGATCCAGGGATCATAGACGGGGTTCCATCGTTAAGGCCCAAATGTTGATGGTCTCTGATCCCACCCACGATCGACCAGTACGGTCCGTGGTTGGACCTATGCACCATAGGTCTAACCGTAGGTGAGGGTCAGTAGCCAATTGGAGGGAATTGGTTATTGGGTCAACTTCAAATGGTCATATATTTTAGCACAAAATGAATTAGGTAGCCCATGACCTATCAAATTAAAGATAATAGAATCCTCTTTCAAATGCCACCGAGTTTGCTAAAATCCCAGCTCCAAGTAAAAAGTTCTGCTCGTTTTAGTGAAGCCCTATTGGGCAGACTACGAACCACGACTGCAGTTGATGGTTGGTAGTCCAAACGACGGTCCATAGGTCCCTCCATGGATGGCCTGTGTCAGCTTTTAAGTTAGGGTCATTTAGGTCTTTTTTCCTATGCATTGGGGCCCTTCAACTACTTTGTTTAATGCCTAAACTACGTCGTTTTGCTGAATCTAAGCCTAATAACTTATTCAAATTTACCCACAACCCTTATTCTCCAAAAATCATCCAAACTTGGAGAAAAAAGAAGAGGAAAAAGTTGACCAAACCTCCCAAGAACAAGCAGCAGTGTTGTTCCAAGTTCAACCCCAAAATCCAATTGATTTCGACGTAGATTTCGTCACCAGGTATGTGGGATTTCATTAGTGGGTTTCTTTCATCCATTAGGTCCCTAAAATTCAGTCAGTTCATTGATTCTCCATATCTTGTTTAGAACTAGGGGTTTCTAAAACCTTTGAGATTTGTTGTGATCTAGCTGTTATAGTATCCTTAATCGTAATAGAATGTTTCTTGGAAAGTTTTCTTAATTCCTTGTATAAAACTTAGAACTCTAGTTTGTATAAATTCTCTTACTTCATGAATTATACTTGCTAGGTCAGTTAAACAGATGATTATGCTCCAGTTTTCGAATGTCACATTATCAGTATGTTGCATTCTCAGATTGCATGTCAGTACTTTGAGCTATTCAGTATTTCAGTTACATTTGTGACATATACATATTTAGTTGGGAGTACTACACTTAGCACCGAGTTGGACTATGGTTCAGTGTACCGTCATAGTCCTAGAACTACGTACCCCCGTAGGAGTATAAGTCCCCTCTGTTGGGCATCAAATTTAATGATCATACCAGTCATGCCTTTATACACCTGGCAAGGTATATTGGGTCCTCTCGATGGAGCGTATACATCGGACCACGTTTAGCTCACGTGGTTTTATGTCGGTTAATAGTATCTCACACAGTCGAACTCCTAGTGCATTTGACCAGGGTTTCAATATATACTTCATCATTCAGTTCAACATGTTGTTTTCATGATTAGTACTTGGTCATTGCATTCATCTTAGCATTTTAGTTATGTTTCAGTATTTACATTCTTGCTCAGTTAGGCTTTGTTCAGCTTATATATATTTGTTCAGCTTAGTATCTATATCATGCATGCTCAGTACATTCCAAGTATTGACGCATACTATGCACCACATCCTTTTATAATGTAGGTTCAAGTACTCAGCATCCAGATCGCGCTTAGGTCGATTCTCGGACCGCATTTCAGCAGCTTCAGTGGCAAGTCCTCATACTTCGAGGACAATAGAAATGCTTTTCATTTTAGTCTTTTTATTCAGTTTTTAGTTTTTTTAGAGTTATCTAGGGGGCATGTCCCAGCAACTCAACTCAGTCAGAGGCTTTTCATACATAATAGTAGAATCAACTTGAATTTTTAAGTTTATCTTTAGATTGTTATTAAACTCTTAGTATGGTTTATACATTCAGACTAGTTGGGGTTTCCTCATTTTCCAATTATCTATTGTTTTAGCTTCCTCATAGTATGTCTTATTCATTTATTCTCAGGATGCTTGATATATGCTAGACAGAGGGTTAGCTTGGGGTCACTCGTGATCCTAGGTCTCGTGTTACGTCAAGGGGTAGCCTCGAGGCATGACAAACCCGGGCTCGCCTAAATGCTCATTTTCCTAAAATTTCAACTTTTTAACCTGCAAATTCAACACTCATAATTCAAACAACAATAAGAAGAGCTTAAACACGTGGTTTTCATCCCAAGAATTGCCTTATTTAACATCGTGGCATGACGTAGATAAGCCTTAAAGATTCATTCTTTGGGTTAGCCAAGGTATCACTTGGTAGACCCCCTTTTGGCCTTGGGTTCAAATGAGATGATATCTTACCCATTTGTGTTTCCAATTGCTTAATGGACAATGAGTGACAAGTAACCATTTGTTTTAGTGTGGAGACATCCTCTTTCATTTCTTTAAGCACCTTGTCCGACCCTTCTACTTTATTGAGAATGCGTGCAAGCATATCTTCAGTGTGAAAGTTCTCTGAGTCAGCCCTTTGCTCTTTTGGATTTTGACGCTCATGTGGAGGAACATATCTCTCCTTGTCACCATCACGCTCCCTCCAATTTGTACCACGGTCACGCCACTCCCTATCACTATCCTTCCAACCTTCATCACGTTGTCTATTCCATCCTTGGTTTTAACCTGGCCTTGGATAATTTTATCGAAAACCACCTCCTTGATTTGCTAGAAAGTGTACTTCTTCATCATTCAACACTTCAGAGTGTTCATCATCAGGATTAACTCTGTTAATTCCAACAGCATTCATAGCCGTAGAACCACTATCCATATAACATGTTTTGACAGAAGATCCATTTGGGTCATCATTTTGGCCATATTTTGATCCCGCTCTTGGTCTTTTTTTATTTGCTCCTTTGTCATCCTGAAAGTCAAAGGAGACATCTGATCCTCTTGGGTATACCAAGCTCGATTTATCTTCGTCATCCCATCAAGGAGAGTCGATGTTTTCTCGAAAGGTTATTGCATAATACTTCCTCAGATAAGTTGATCAGCCACACCTTTTTTCACCGAGTCAAGACTCCAGTAGAAGTGTTGTAACAACACGTTGTTTGGAAGCCCGTGAGTCGGACATTAGAGTAACAACTTCTGAAATCTCAACCATGTTTCGTGGGTTGGTTCACCATCCAAACATTTAAAGCCTTCAATATTGTCTCTCAATTCTATCATCTTTGAAGAAGGGAAAAAACTTATATTGAATGCCTCGATAAGCTTGTCCCAAGATGTAATAGAATCCCTTGGTAGATCAACTAACCATTAGGTTGCTTCCCCCATTAACGAAAAGGGAAACAACCAGAGCCGGATTCACTCTTATGAGATGTTTTTGAATGAGAATGGACCACACACGTCCAAAAAGTTCTGAATATGGTCATGGGGATCCTCATGAGCTAGCCCTACGAATAAACCTTTCATTTGCAATAATTGCAACATCGTGCTAGTCACGTGGAACACAACATTTCTCACAACCTGATGTAAACGAATAGCACCTACACCATCCAATTGAACTGCTTCATTGACATCATTCAGATTTCCAATGTCATCTTGGAGTCCAAGCTGGCTACCGTTACTACCGTTCACACTTATCTCGGTACCTGTTCACACACAGCCAACAACAAACACAAAACAAAGTAAGTCGATATAACTACAAATAAGATTAAACCACAACTATACTTATTTAAGACAATTCTAAACACCACTCCCCAGCAGCTGTGTCATTTTTGGTAACTCTCAACTATACTTCATCCAATACTCAGTGTAGGCGATATCAATCTAGTATAAACCCAACGAAGAGTTGGGGTCGATCCCACAAGGAGTGATACGGTTGAGAATTGAATTACAAAGTGAAAGGCATGTTCTAATCGATTGTAGGAATAGAAATTATTGAAATCATTAGATTAAATCTAAGGGGTTGACAAAAAGTGTCGAATGGGGGGATAAGGTTTGTCAATTAATAACTATAAAAATAGGGGAGTGATCAAGTAGAAAGAGATACTTGAGGATGTGATCGATTAATTGCCAATTTCGCTATACAGGTGATTACCAATTACCAAAAGTCGTTGAATCTTAGTGGGTAGGCTAGGCTTTAGGTGTAATAGCCATATGTCAATCAACTATCACGAATGAAGTGATTGCTCTTGAACCTCAACAAGCATCACACTATAAAGAACCTAAAACCTCAATTTATCTACTCTCTCAAGCTAGATAGGTAGGATCGAATTACAATTCACTCTCTCAAGCTGAACCCACAACAACACAATCACTACAATCATCAATTGATAACCTTAATTTGAAAACCTCTTCTCAAGCCAGCATAAAATACTATACTAGAACCTTGTGTCAGCATAGAATACTAGAATCTTATCGGCCCTTTCTTTATGTCATTGAAGTTTTTGTGACCTCGTTGGTCTAGTTACCTTGTGTCAACATTTTATCAAGATGACATTTTTGCCCCTCATTGTTTTCTTTTAACTATGTTACAGTACCTAGCTTGGTCGGATAAATATTGAGCGCCAGTTGTGCCTCCCCTAGTTTGGGGTATGTCACATGTGTGGTGAGAATTTGTATATTACATGTTTGTATCCTAGTCTAAAACTTTCTCTACATGTTATTGAAGTGAAATAAAAAGTGTTGATTTTCTTAGGTAATGATAATAGGCTTTCTTTGATTTGTCTTGTGAATTTTAGCCTTTTAAGATATGTTATCACTAGTTAGCCCTTTTGAGTCTGTAGCCTTTTGTTGGTAGACATATTTTTGGCTTAACTATTTTGTTTAATCCCTAATTTTTGCATCTTGCTTTCTTAAGCACCACATCATAGACATATTATAATTGTCAAATCAAAAGAAAAGGGATGGTTGAGTATAAAAGGTAATCAATAATAGCTATAAAGTGATGAATAAGTCCTCTTTGAATGAATCTGACATGAAAAGAAAATTATTGTGGGAAAAAGAAATAATTGAAGCATTCTTAAAATGATGAGAATTACTTGTGAAATAATAGTTGAAGTGAGGGCTGAAAATAAAGAGAAGAAAATAATAGGTGATGAAGTCTTAAAGTGAAAAATGCTTAGGAAAGTACAAGTCACTATTATATAGTTTTTCTACCCATCCCCTAACATACATTAAAACTTGTTAAAGTCTAATTTAATTCTATTCGAGCATCCTTAATTAGTAGAGATGTACATAATGGGAAAGCATATGGTTCTTTGTGCATACATGTGAATTTTATTTGTGAGTGTGAGAGTTATTCTTTGATGCTAAGTTCTTAATTTATATTCAATCTTTTGAATTGAGTGTGTGGACTATTTCTTCACGTGAGGGCACTTTTTCATGATAGATAAGCAATTTTAGTAGCCTTTCTTATGAGAGTAAGTCAGAAAGCTTAAATTTGATGAGTTCATAGCCCTTCCTTGAGGTCAAGAGATTAGAGGTTTGTTGTTTATTTGTATATGTTGATAATGATTTGAATTGTACTTTATGTTTTTACATTTGTGGATGACATAATTGTTTGTATAAACAAAAATGGTGGCATTCCTAGTTTGACTGTTTGGAGATGAGCTTTAATGTTTGCTTGAGGACGAGAAAAGTTTCAGTGTGAAGTGTTGTAACATCTCAAAATTTAGAAAGTTCGAAAGGAAGGAAAAGTGCAAAAAATTAAACTGAAGCATGTTCTGCGAAACCTATCTACTGACCGTAGGAAGCCTATAGGTCATAGAAAGGAAGTCGTAGACCTAGAATTGAGTTGTGGAATTTCAATTTTCTGAAATTCGACCTATAAGTGAACAAGACAGGACATCCAAAGGACTATGGGGCGTAGATGGGTTTTGTAGAGGGCTTTCAAACTTAGTTAAAATTTAGGACTGGAACTTGGGTTCTATGAGTTGGCTCTACGATCCGTAGATACTTTGACGGGCTGTAGGAAGGTCTCATGGGAATTTGAGCAATTATGGCTTTCTAAAGTTAAGTCTACGGTTCACCAGTATGAGTCGTAGAAATTTCTACAGACCGTAGGTCCAACCCATAGGTCACTCCGATAGTTATTTCATAAGGGTATTTGGTTCTTTTCTCATGTATTTAATACCTATATAATGTTGTTTTGATCCTAAATTCAAGACCTATAACTACCCTTCCACTCCTAAATCTACCCTAACCCTCTCATTCTCTCAAATCCCCAATTCCCATCCATATTCATCCTATCCAAATTCTCTCAAGTCTCAAGGAAGAAAACTAGGGTTCAAGCTTCAAGCCTCCTTATTGATCCAGTAGTCTCAAAGGATTTCTATATTTCCAATTCAATTTCACCTACATTTTTAGGGTTTCATGTGATCTCTAAGGGTCTTAACTGATGTTGATTTAATTGTTCAAATTCAATCTTCCTATGCATGTTTTGAATAAACTACATGATTTCAAATTGATTTCTATAGGACCCATACATTATTCATGATTTTGACTATGAATTTATAAGGAACACATGAAGTTATAAATATGAATTATGAAATTTATGTATCTTCTTATGAGAAAGATGTTTATGATTTAAGGTTTCTTTTGAGATAAGTATCATCAAATTGTGAAAGGTTTTCTCACATACTTAGATAATCATGATTGGTGAAACGATTTCTCATATATGCCTTAATCATGGTTTAAAGGAGCTACTCTTATAAGACTTCATAATCTTTATTGGTATTATAATTATTGCCTTTCCTAATGTTATGTTTTGATAATTGACTTTATCTATTCTGTTGGGATTAACTTAACATCGACAGAACTTTGAGGTGGAGGCTCAAATAGGGTAGTTCTTAACTATGTTCCGCATAGGATTTTATTAAATGACCTAGCTATTGGATCCATAAATAGAATATGAATGAATAATGTAGAGTTCTACCTTGGCAAGTAGACACTCGTTATTGGTGTGGGAGTTACATCGGATTTCATGTTATAGCTCACATGTTCTATTGCTGGTTAAAGCTAATATCCCACAAAACGAACTAAGTTACTTCAAAGGTTTTTATGATGCTTTTATCATGTTTCAAGATGCATTGACCATGTCTATAATTTACGATTCTTCCTTAAATACTTTCAAGATGAGTTAGCTTGGTCATGTATATCATGTTTTCCATTAAGTCCCCTTATGATTATGTCTCATGTTTTTATGCATTTTCCCATACTTAGTACATTCCATGTATTAATGCATACTTGTGTCTACATTGTGTTATAATGTAGGATCTAACACTTCTCTTTCTCCCGCTCATGGCTAGTTGACTATTGATCACTGAAGACTTGGTGAGTCCTCGTGTTCTGAGGACCATGTCACCTTTACCATGTTTTCTAATGTGTTTTAGTTTTTTGATGTTGTACATAGTGTGTGGGTTATAACGCTCAACTATACTTCATCTGATACTAAGTGTAGGCGATTGCAATCTAGTATAAACCTAACGAAGAGATGAGGTCGATCCTAGAGGGAGTGATATGGTAGAGAATTCAATTACAAAGTGAAAGGCATGTTCTAATAGGTTGTAGGAATAGATATTATCAAAATCATTAGATTAAATCTAAGGAGTTGACAACAAGTGTCAAATGGGGGGATAAGGTTTGTCAATTAATAACTATGAAAACAGGGGAGTGATCAAGTAGAAAGGGATACTTGGGGATGTGATTGATTAATTGTCAATTTCGCTATACGGGTGATTACTAATTACCAAAAGTTGTTGAATCTTAGTGGGTAAGCTAGTCTTTAGGTGTAATAGTTATCTCTCGATCAACTATCGGGAACCAAGTGAGTTCTCTCGAACCTCAACAAGCATCACACTATAAACAACCCAAAAACTCAATTTATCTACTCTCTCTAGCTAGATAGGTAGGATCGAACTAAGATTCACTCTCTCGAGTTGAACCCAAAACAACCCAATCACTACAATCATCAATTGATAACCTTAATTCTAAAACCTCTTTCTCAAGAAATAACGAGAAGTGCATTTGCAACTACAATTCATGAGTTAATACACAATTACCAATCGAATCAACTTCAAAATAACAATTAAATCAGTAATTACTAACACCATAAGTTAATTAAGACAATTAATCACATAATCACACCCCCAAGAATGGGGGTTTTAGCCACACATCATAAAAAGTAAGAAATTAATACTAACTATGTTCTCCATCAGCTGGGTAGTAATATCTTAATCTTTACAATGCTCCAATTTAGCTTCAAATCCAAAACTCAATGAAAATCTACTAGAAAACTCTTGAAAATTAAGAAAAACAATGTTTCAATCAAAAGCTCAGAGTCTAATAATGGCAGGATCTTCTTTTCTCTTTTTGAAAATCCATTTATACGTTCCCAGATTTTAGTCTTTGAGATCACTCGGTGGATTTAGTCGAGCATCACCGACCAAGCCGGTGATGCGCCGTTTTGTCTTAACTTTTCATCCTATAGGCCCAGTAACTTTAGGCGATCAAATTCCATCGCCAATTTGGCTTCTCCCCAGGGCTAGCACGCTGGAACATTTAGCAAGCTTAAGTGATGCTCGACGATTCGTCGTGTGGCTTTGGCGATTATCAGCTTTCACTATCTTCAGCCTTTTTCATCTTTTTCACTCTTTTTTGCCCGATAATGTCCTTTCCTTGCTCTTTTTCCTTTATAAATATGCATTAAAATTTAAACATCAATTTAGAGCATAAAATAGGCATCGAGGATACTAATTCTATGAATAACAAGCCCTAAATAAGTTAAAATCCCAGACTCATTAGTGGGTTACGTCCCAACCACTTCTTCTGATGTATTATGTTATCTTATCAAGAATATGATTAGACATCCACGCTTATTTCAAACTTCCTTATGATATAACCTTTCCTACTTGAATTTATCATATTTTCTATTATATTATGTTGTTGTATGTCATGTGGGTTTTGTAGGACCTCTTGGGATCTTCACTAGGACAAATCCTCCAAAGTTTCATGGGTCAAAAGTGGATAAGGATCTTCAAGAGTTCATCGATGATGTATATAAGATAGTTGGAATTATGGGAGTGTCAACCATGGAAAAAGAGGAATTGGCCACTTATAAACTCAAAGGTGTTGCTCAAGTTTGGTTCAACTAATGGAAGGAATAGAAGGCTACTGATGCGGGTCCTCTTGTTTGGGAAAATTTAAAGGGGATTTTCTTTATCGATTCTTTCCTCTTGAGATGAGATAAGCAAAAGTTCTTGATTTCATTCTTTCCTCTTGGCTATGTATGCTCTCTCTAGCAAGGATGTGTAAATTCGTGTCAGGTGTTTCCGATTTGGTTGTCAAAGAATGCCTAACCACCATATTGATTAAGTATATGGATATCTCACGTTTGATGATTCATTCCCTACAAAATTGAAGAGGGAAATATCAAGGAAAGGGAAAGAGAGTTCAAGAATCAAGGACCGATGATGGTGAATTTTCCAATTCTAGGTCTGGTAGACATGGACTTTCTCAATTATAGAAAAAAATTTCCAGTCAAGGTCCAGCCACTGCTCCGACCTTTAAGTTCAACAGGGATAGGACGTCTAACCATAAACCTCAAGGAGGTAATAGTGGTGGATATTGTATAACTGTTAGCACTAGGTGTTGCAAGAAACATTATGGAAAATATTTAACAGGTCCGAATGGTTGCTTTGGTTATGGAAAGAGTGGTCACAAAGTGAAGGATTGTCCATTGCAAGCTAGTAAGGGTAAGGATGGTAGGCAACCTCAGCCTAGTGGTTCCAGTTTGAGTGCTCCTTGTTAGAATAGATTTTAAGCTCATCAGACTCGATAGGATCATAAGGGTTCTCTGGATATTCTGACCGCTATGTTGAAAGTCATTCATTTTGATGTGTAATTGTTACTTGATCCGGGTGCTACATTATCATTTATTACTCCTTATGTGTCCATGAGATTTGATATAGATCCTAAAGTCCTTTCTAATCCCTTTCATGTCTCCAATCTCATTCTTGATTCTATTGTTGCTAAGAGAGTTTATAGAAATTATCCTATTCCCGTTTCTCATAGAGTCACTCATGTTGATCTTCTAGAACTTAATATGTTAGATTTTGATATTATTCTTGAGGTGGATTGACTTCATGCATGTTATGCTTCTATAGATTGTAGGACCCGAATGGTGACATTCAAGGTTCTGAATGAACCTATCATGTCATGCAAAAGGGGAAATTATGTTCTTAAGGGTTAGTTCATATCTTGCTTAAAGGCTAGGAAAATGATTTATAAGGGTTGCATTTATCATCTTTTTTGGGTTAGGGATACAGATTCTAAAACACCTACTTTTGAATCAGTTTCACTTGCAAATGAGTGTCCAGAAGTGCTCCCCGAGTATCTTCCTAGTATTACTCTTGAAGGGAAACTAACTTCGACATTGAATTTCTCCCAAATACGGAGCCTATCTTTTATTCCATCCTTTCATAAGGCCTCAAAGGAACTTAAGGAGTTAAATGACCAATTGAAGGATATTTTAGATAAGGGTTTTATTAGATTGAGTATCTCTCTATGGGGTGCTCCGGTATTGTTTGTTAGAAAGAAGAATGGTTCCCTCCGAATGTGCATTGACTATCAACAATTGAACAAGGTTACCATAGAGAATAAGTATATTATTGCAATGATTGATGATTTTATTGATCAACTCAAAGGTGCGAGTTATTTCTCAAAATTGACCTTCAGTCGGTTTATCATCAATTTAGGGTGAAGCTAAATGACATTCCAATTATGACTTTCCATACCCGGTATAGTCATTATGAGTTTTTTGTGATGTCCTTTGATTTGACTAATGCCCCAACAGTGTTCATAGATTCAATTAATGGGGTCTTTAAGTAATATCTTGACATATTCGTGATGGTGTTTATTGATGAAATTTTGATTTACTCACAAAGTGAGGATGAACATATTGATCATTTGAGGATTGTGTTGCAAATTCTCAAGGATCGGGAACTGTATGCTATGTTTAGCAAATGTGAGTTTTGGTTGAGGTCCATTCCTTTCCTTCGCCATATTGTCTCTACTGAAAGTATTCAAGTTAATCCTAAAAATTGAGACAGTTATGAATTGTCCTAGACCTTCGTCTGCTTTAGATATACAGAGTTTCTTGGGTTTGGCCGGTTATTTTAGAACGTTTATAGATGGATTTTCCTCTATTGCTTCTCCTTTGACGACATTGACACAAAAGAAGGTGAAATTCCTATGGTCAGAAGCGTGTGAGAAGAGTTTCCAAGAATTTAAAGATAGACTCACTTCAACCCCTATATTGACATTAACAGAAGGATCGGATGGCTTTATAGTGTATTATGATGCTTCAGGATTGGACTTAGTTGTGTTTTGATGAAATATGGGAAAGTCATTACGTATTCTTGAAGACAATTAAAGGCTCGCAAAAAGAATTATCCAACTCATGATTTAGAGTAAGTAGTTGTAGTGTTTGCTCTAAAGATGAGGCAGCATTACCTATATAGTGTTCATGTAGATGTGTTTACCAACCACAAGAGTTTGAAATATATATTCACTCAAATGGACTTGAACCTTCACCAAAGGAGATGACTTGAGTTATATAAAGACTACGACATTAGTGTCCACTATCATCCGGGTAAAGTGAATGTGGTGGAGGATGGTCTTAGTATACTATCATTAGGTAGTGTCGCTTTTGTAGAGGACGGTAAGAAATAGTTAGCCAGAGATTTTCATCGGTTAGCCCGATTGGGTGTTCGTTTAGTTGATTTTAATGATGGTGGAATCATTGTTCAAAATGGTTCAGAATCTTATTTTGTATCAAATTTGAAGTTGGGGCATTATCTTGATCCGGTACTAGTTGAGTTGAAGAAGTCCATTTTCGAAAAATCCATTGAGCCTTTCTCCCAAGGGGGATATGGTGTCCTTCGATAACAAGGCTGACTATGTGTTTCGAATGTTGATGAATTGAGAAATCAAATTTTGACAGAAGCTCACAGTTCTCGGTGTTCTATTTACATGGGAGTCACCAAAATTTACCATGATTTACGGGAAGTCTATTGGTGAAATAGGATGAAAATGATATTTCAAGATTTGTGGCTAAATGTCTTAATTGTCAACAAGTGAAGGTTGAGTATCAAAAGTCGGGTGGTTTTGCTCAAAACATTAGTACTCCTATATAGAAGTGGAAAGATTTGCATATGGACTTCATTACAGGTTTAACTCTTCGTCAGTTTGATTCAATTTGGGTTATTGTGAACCGAATGAAAAAATGGCTCACTTTCTTCCCGTTGAGACTTTATTTTAGCCTCATAGGGGTTTTAGCCACACATAATAAAGGGCAAGAAATCGTTACCAACTATGTTTTCCATTAGCTTGGGCAACAATCCACAAGTCTTCAAAATGCTCAAATTGAATTCACAATGAAATAAACCCTAAATCTTTACTCAAAAAGTCAAAGAACAATTTTTTGAATGTTAGGGATCAAAAACCCAAAACTGGACAAATGTGGGAACTCTTTTCTCCTTTTAAAATTTGCATTTATACGTTCCCAGAATTTCAGCTTCAGAGTCATTCGGCGAAATAAGTCAGGCTTCACCAACCTGGTTGGCGACGCGTTGAATGCTCCTTCCCATTGCCTTTTTGGCTTGGCTTTTTAACCTTTCTTTGCTGTAATATTAGGCGACCGAGGTCGGGCTTACCAACATGTTCAGTGATGCGCCAAGTGCTCCTCTTCTCGCCTTTCTGGCTTGCCTTTTCACCAATTACTCTGTAAATTTTGGCTGGCTACATTGGTATCGCTGAAATACCCAGTTGATCGCCAAGTTGGTGTTGTCCATGGGCTGTCCTGCTGGCACTTTAGGTTAGCTAAAGGTCTACTTGGTGAGTCGCCGAGTAGCTTTGGTGAGTACCTACTTTGTTTTGCTTCAGTTTTTTCACTCTTTCTTGCTCAGTTATGTCCTTGTCTTGTTCTTTTGCCTTTCTTCATGCAAATTAGCAGTTTAACATAGTTTAGAGCCTAAAATAGGCATTTAGTACACTAAAACTTTGAATATTAAGTCCAAAATGAGTTGAAATCCCCGACTCACCATGTGTGCAACCATTTTGGCACCATTTGAGCTAAAATCATGTGTTGCCAACCATATTGAAACCACTTGAGCCAAATTGTCCCTACCGTCTCACCCATAATCCTTTGTAACTTCTAGATGAGATTGTCATTCAATTAAATGACAAACTAAGTGTATCTTTGTTAGGGAGCGTTTTACTTCATGAAGGTTTTCTGGTGCACAGAGAATCCATCTACGGAATCATGTTGTTGCACTTCAGCTCAATACATATTCAAAATCCATATAGAGAAACCTGAATCTCAGAACTATTGTCAGTGTAGAAATAGATAACTTCGGCATAAGCTACTTTTTTGGAGGTAGCAGTAAAGTTTAATATAGTTCAATAAGCTTGAGATCAACAATTTTGAACAAGTAAGCCTACTGTCAAATAGATTTAGCTTCCAGGATCATTTACTACGCCAATCAAGTAGTTGCGTCTATTTTACACACATTGTTCCATGATTACATCCACTTTTAGCATCTTATTCTACTTAGAGTTGAATGATATCTCCAAACAAAATGAAAGTGAACCTAGAAATCAAGTAGCTCAAAAGAGTAATAAAAAGACAGCAGGGCAGACATGAAAGTAGACGGGAGAAGAACCACAAGCCAAGCCTTGTAGGAAATTGTACCGATGCACCGTAGGATCCTTGGGACGACATTCTTGTGGCGAATTTCAACAAAAATTTATATTCTTTATTTGAAATGGTGAATTAACTTTCATGATCCATATATCATGACAGAAAGAGTCCACTTTGAATAGCCAAGTGAAAGGAAAAGGAAGATGAAATGAGACTCAACTTTGAAGTGTGTAACAAAAATAAGTAACCTCTCCTTATATAAAAAAAATAGAAGATGTATTGTGATGAACAACATTTGAAAAATTGAAATGAAAATGAGAGATTAAGATGAAATGAAAGGGTGTTCCCAATAAAATGTTTGAAAAATGAAGTCATTGATCCAAATTGACCATACCTTAACCCTCAGCCCCATTAAAAACATCAAAGACCCTTGATATCTTGCATAAATTGGGTTGTGTAATGATTGAAAAATATGTGCAAACCTATGGGATGGAGCTTGCATGTATTCCTCTTTTGCGAGAGTGAGAGTTGTATTGATTCCATACATATTTATTGATTTTCTTTATGAGAGTGTGGATTCATTCTTGATGTGAAGACACTTGAATGCATTTGTTGAAACATGGTCTTGCATTAGAAAAGAGGCTATAGTGAGCTTGAGCTTTGTTTGATACCGGCTAGTCATCCTTTGAAGCTTCCTGATAATGATTGAGTGTAGCATGCTCTTGAGAGTAGTCTTGTAATGACACGTGCATTTTAGCTCTCATTAAGAACTTTTGTAGACACCCTTTTTGAGCTAATTGTGTTCTTGATTTACTTGAGGACAAGCAAAAGTGTAAGTTGGGGTGTTGATGAGTGGTAGTTACACTCATTTGACGCATGTTTAGCTCAATAATTTGTGTCCTTAATGCCTAATTTTATCCTATTCTAATGATATTTTGACTATTTGCAGGTATAAAGGCTAAGAGACAAGGCAAGGATGAAAGTGTGAAAAAAGGGCTGAAACATGAAAAAAGTGCAAACTCCACAATAGTGATCGCCTAACATAGAGGGCAGATCACCCAATGGGTATGACCTCACCCAAGTTGACTATGCATAACAATTGAATTGATTGAGTCGGGTTGGCATACTAAAAGAGGAACGGCAACTCGCCAAATGCAAAGGGCGAACAAGGTGACCAACGACGAAGGTGATAGTACTTGGAAAAAGATTAAAGGCTTGTAAGGCAAACAAATGTGGTACTCGATGACATGCCAAATGTGAAATACATACTTGAACGAGCTCGCGGACTGAGGTTCAAACACTAGAAGACTAAAGAAAGAGAAAGGGAAGTTGAAGTGCAGTTGGTGATTCACATAATGTGATCGGCGAGCCTCGCTAAATGTCGCCCAATGGGTCTTGCATTGAGTCCTGGGCCAAATTTTAGGAAACTATAAACTGCCTAAAGGAGAGAGAAAGAAAGGGTCTAAAATTAGTGAGAGAGTTCTGAATCTTTTAGAGAGAGACTATTTTACTTTGTGAAGAACACTTCTATTTTTTGAGGTTTTCAACTTTTGCTCTTGAAATTAACAATTTGAAGAGGAAATTCAAAGTGGGTATTGCTTGTAATTGTTAACTTCATGTTACCCATGTCTGCTTTAATGCAAGGTATAATTTCTTTACACTTTGTGATGGGTGCTTAAAATCCTAAATTCTAGGGGTGCATTTATGGGGTTGGGTGTAGATTTAATGTAGTGGGTATAGTGTTATGATATATTTTGTTGTTGTTTGTACATGGATTTGGGTTAATGAGCATGGAGTTAACTTATGGATTAACATTGCAAACTTAATTGCTACTTCCGATCTCCAATTGATGCCCGAAAGAGATTAATTAGAGTGGATAATTAGTTGAATACTAGTAATTTAATTTTGATGTCTATAGTTTTCTTGAAAAATAGAGATTATGGGTCAGATCTATTTTTCCTATTTCTGCATCGAGGGACAGAATAGAGTAAGGTATTGGGCTTTTAAGTTTTGCACATAAATGAGACCGAAAGGAGATTTTATGAACTGATACTATGAGATCCAAATAAGATTATTGTCATTGAAGATGACCTAGCATATCCATGAATGTTCATTACTATAGAGCAACAAATTACCCTTATGTGATATCGATTTCTAATCCCCGCACCCCTAGATTTCTTGCTACTTTTTTGATTTTTTGAAATTCTAGTTTAATTGTGACTGTTGATAACCAAACTCTTTTTGTATATTTGGTAGAATCATCCACCCACTTGTTCTTATTACTACAAATGAATGAATTTACATTCCAAATGTCTTGATAGAATTCTCCGCGCTATATCATTCTCAGTGGAATTCAACCCCAACTTTTAATTGGGTATTTTTATTGACAACAACCGCTTACTCTTTTGAATGGTTTTGAAGAGTAGTTTTAGTGTTATAATCCACAAGAGCTAGATGAGGTACCTAATTGAGTCGGGCGACCTGTGGGAGCACTAGGATGAGTCTGTCGATGAACACTTCTACCCTTGCTTGCAATCGATGGGCAATCTCTCAATCTATGATCAGTCTTACCACATCTGAAACAACTACATGTACCAGCCATACACTTTCCCAGATGGTTCATCCACACTTCTGACAAGTAGGGAAGGAACATCCACTAGAAACACTACCATGTGACTTAGAGCTTGGAGCTCAATCATAGTAAACTTAGGCACCGAAGCAGTATCTATGAAAACCCGAAGTATACCCTAGGAGTAAGATGGCGTATAGAACCCCGAAAGGGCCTACACAAGTCACTTATCATACATCATACAAGATAATAAAAATAGATATTTCAAGTTTAGCAATCTTATATCATAAAAGAGTTTGACAAAGCGAAAGTCTAACATAGTCTCAATAAGCCATCTAAATATCAAACGGAGTGGTTGGGACATAAACCCATACACAACATACATCATACGGAAACTCTAAAGATATAAAAGCAAGTAAATGTGTCTCGGTCCTCGGAGCATGAGGACTCACCAACTCTTCAATCCAACAGAATGATTAACTAACCACGAGTGTGAGGGGTAGGAGCGTTGGACCCTACATTAATGAGATCATGTCCGCACAAGTATGCATTAGTACATGGAGTGTACTAAGTATGGGGCAATATGCATACATAGCCATGATAGCATGAAGAACTTAAAGGCTTAAAGAATCAACAACATTTAAATCATAAGATTGGTCAATGCATTTCAAAATAAGAGACATTGGACAACTTTGAAGAAGGGGATTCTACTTGCAAGAAGCAGCAACATAAAAATCATAATATATTAGGTTTAATCGACAAAAAGACCATGAGAGCTATGTCATGGAATCCCGTATATCCCTCATACCGAAAGAAGGGGATTTTACTTGCTAAAGGTAGAATTCATACACATCATCTTTTACTAAAGTGGATCCACTAGCTAGGCCCTATAAGACAATCCTATTGGGACACATATTTAGGGACTAGAAGTTGCTACTACAGACTTTTTAACTTGAGTCTCCACCTCAAAGCCCTCTCGATGCTTAATCTTAATCCCAACAGAATAGAGAAAAATCAAATATCATTATAACATAGGAAATGCAATGATCAATTCTAATCCACATGTTAAATATCAAAACATAGAATAGCTCTTTAAATTACAATTCAAGCATAGGTGAGAAAACCTTTTACCAAAGTTAATCCACATGTGAGAAACACCTTTCACAATCATGATCATATTTGTATATAAGAAAACTCTTACAAAAAATTTGATACTTTCATCTAAAATCATCCTAGCATCAGAAACATCATTTTCATAAGCATGCATGATCTTTCAAAATTTATAGCTCATGGGTTCATGGGTTCTTCATAGGTTCATAGTTGAAAAATCAGGAATCATGCATGAGTCCATGTGGTTTTAACTAAATATCATGTAATTACATTAAATCATGCAATGGAAGATCAACACAATAATTTGAATCATAATTGGATGAAATTCCACGGAAAATTAAGAAGAACCCTAATTTGACCGATTGGATTTGAATTGAGAAATTGAAAACCTTGGGGACCCCATGGAGGAATGGACTCCATGGGTGAATATCCACATACCTTGCTACTCAAAGACCAAGATTAATGGTGAATTTAAGACCTTGAAGTGAAGCCTAGCTTCTTCTTCTTCCTTAGGTTAAGAGGGAATTTAGGAGAATGAATTTTGTTGAGTTATTGGGAAATAGGAGAATGTGTTTAAAGTGGGTAGATTTAGGACTTAAAGTATTTATATAGGGCTTTGTATGAAGGCCAAAATGACATAGAATAGGCTTAAAATATATAAGGAAAGGAACCAAAAGCCCCTAAGAAATAACCATCGGGCTGGTCTACGGGTCAGACCTACGAATCATAGAACTTTCTATGGTCCGTACTGGTCAACCTTAGACCAAGTACTAGGACCTTCATATTTACCCAATTTTGATAGAACACTTCTAAGGTCCGTAGGACTTCCTCTGGTCCGTAGACTCTAATAGTAGAACTCAACTTGAACCTCAAAATTTCACTAAGTCTGGATTTCTTCTACGGAACCCATCTATGACCTGTAGACCAGACAACTAACTGTCTGGGTCAACCATAGGATGAGGTACTGGACTTGATTTTAAAAAAAATTATTTTCCCCTTTCTACAAGACTGTAAACCTGAACTAGTAGCCAAAATTCATGCAATCTATTTCCTTTTCAAAATACAAGGTGTTACTATATCTCCCCCTTGGGAACATTCATCCTCAAATGGAACTCAAGGAAACATAAAGAGGGTGGGTATGAGATCTAATAACCCAACATTAATACAATCACATAAATGAACATAATCAAAGAGGAAATCAACTCCAAGCTAAAACATACTCAAATATAATTTCATTAAACATATATACATGCATAAGAAAACATGAGAATGACTAAGACACATGAATCTGCAAGAATGAACCACGAGGAACTTAATATCTCAAGCTAGAATGGGATCGGAGGGAAAGATATGAGGATATTATGACATCATATTGACCTCGGCCTCCCAAGTAGCACCCTAAACCATTTGATTCCTCCACAACACCTTTACGGATGCAAATTCTTTGTTCTCAACTTTCTAACTTGCCGGTTTGAAATCTCAACTGGAACTTCTTCGTAAGATAGGCTTTCCTTTATACCAAGACTATCCAATTGTAAAATAGATGTCAAATCATTGATACACATCTTCAATAAGGACATAAGGAAACTAGATGCACCAACGATAAATCGGAGGGCAAGTCTACTGCATAAGTTACCATTTGTAATCCAAGGAAACTTGACTAGGCGCCACATCAGTGATCCAAACTAGTATTAAACATTTGTCTCAATTTATCTTTTAGCTTAAAATTTTTGTTATACTCTCTCTTCTTAACTTACTTATAGGTGAGTTGACTTGTATGTAGCAATAGTCGACTGTCAATTTAAGAAAAGATTATGATTCACTCACCACCACCCCTCTTGAGTTTCACAAAGTTGGAAGAGTTTCACTGCCACACACAATCTCTAGCACAACAAACTTTATCTTTATGGCCACTATGTCACACTCCCTGTCACAATCAATACTTAAACTAAAAAATTAAGACTAAAGGTTCATGTGTAACACCTCAGATTTTGAAAAATGAAGAAAAGATATTTTTGGACTGCAATCTGGTTCTACGGGTCTCAATTATGAATTTTAGAAGCTTCCACGGAAAGGGGGAATATTTTCTTAAATTCAAGTCCCAGTACCTTTTCAACAATTAACCAGTACGGTATGTTAGTATTTGTACGAGTCGTAGATAGGTCTCGTAGGTGAGTTCCATACTTAGTGAAATTTTGAGGGTTAAGTTGGGTTCTAAATTAGGGTCTACGGATCGTAAAAGGTTCTATGGACCGTAGACCAGTCTCGTCAAAGTTGGTTCAATTTTAACAAGTTTTGGTACTTCACTACGGTTGACCATTATGGTCCATAGAAAGTCCTATGGATCGTAGGTCCAAACCGTAGGGAAGGTTGGCAGTTATTTTTAAGGGATTTTTAAGTCTTTTTTCGAATTGATTAATGTCTAAACTAGGTCATTTTGGTCCTAGTCCTAAGCCCTATATAAGTTTTTTAGACCCTAAAACTTCCCATCCTAAATTAGTCCCCTAAATTCTTAAATTCTCTTCAAGATCACCCCTAAAATATTCTTAAGAACTAAGGAAGGATAAACCTAGGGTTTGGCTTCAAGAACTCAAATTCACCATAGCAATTGGTCTTTGAACTCTAAGGTATGTTAATATTCACCTATGGAGTTCTTTCCTTCATAGGGTTCCTAAAATATCCAATTTTTGTAAAGATAGATTCTCAATTCAAGTTAGGGTTTTATTCAATCTTCATGGGTTCTTTTCAATCTTAATCAAATAGATTGTCTTCTATCTATTTATGCATGAATTGAAGTAATTACATGTTTTGGAGTTAAATTCATATGAACCCATGCATGATCCATGAATTTTAGACTATGAACACATGATTAAGCTTCTGAACTATGGAAGACGAATTTATGAAGATATGCATGTTCTTTCCTTGGAATTGACATAAATGATCTAACGTTGCTTTGAGAGTAAAGCATCGATGTTGTTGTTGTTATTGTTGTGCAAGGTCATTCTCACATAAAGGATTCATATGGTTGAAATGTTTTCTCACCTAAGTTGAACCAAGATTTAGGAGCTATTCTAAATGAACTCTAGCTTGGATTGGTTACTTTATTGTGTATTTCCATGGGTAATAAGATAAATATGATTAATGATTATTTTGCAGGATTTACTCTTAGCACTGAGAGGATATTGAGATGGGAACTCTCCCATTAGTAGAGGTCGGATTTCTAGTTGCAATATCTCTATCTCATAACTATGTTCCACCATAGGTTTGTCTTGCATAGACAAAAGATAGTGGATCCACTTTAGCTCAAATGTATGGTTCTTACCTTGGCAAGCAAGGACATCTCTATTCGGTGTGGGATAGACACTAGATTCCATATTATAGCTCACATGGTCTATGTCGGTTATATGGTACACTTCCCACAATAATGAACTAAGGTTACTTTCTAAAGTATCTCACAACTGTTTTAAATATGTTTAGCTTGCATTGACCATGATTATGGCTTATGTTTTCTAACTTGTTATCCTACGATTAAGCTTGGTCGTTGTGTCATGTAAAGTCCTTTTTAGCATGATTTATAACTCTTATTCATTGTTATTAGATGGCTTCTTGAAACCTATGTAGACTTCCGCTCTTTTTAAACTCTTTATTGATATAAGATTGTTCTTGAAATCATTATTTCTATTATCTTGTATGATGTGTACTAAGTGGTTTGTGCATGGCCTCTCCGGGTTCTATACGTCATGTTACACCTAGAATGTTCTTTGGATCGTGCCATCATGGTTCGCTCATGTGATTTGACCCGAAGCGACTGACCAAGAAGAGATAAGTATCCATAAAATTTGAGTTGTAGAGAAATTACTACACATACAAAAGGGAAAAAACGTGCAAAAGTGGGAGTTAATTTTCTCCTAAAACCAACTAAGTCTCTTCTTCAAATAAGAAGCCAATATACGCAACATGAACAAATCTTTTTACAAATAAAATTCTTCCATAAACACACAAGACTAAGGGTTTGTTTGGAAAGCCACTAGATAATTAGAATTGGTGTAATTACTAGGATAATAGTTACCACCCTAGTAATATCACACCTCAGTAATTACATTGACCTTTTTGTTTGTCATAGTGTAATTACAAATGTATTGTTTGGTTGCATAATTGCAATCATAAGGTTATATTTAATTTTATGAATAAAAGTTAATCATCTAAAATTAAAATTTTATATTAGACAAATGGGAGACTTCAACTAATCTAATACAGTACACCTATGATCGGGAAATTATAAATAATAGTGAATCAAATATTTTAAATATATTATCTTTTGAAAATATATTAATCAACAAACATATGTTCTTAACTAATATTATTTTTTAAAAAAATTATTTGTGTTTTTCAAATTAGTATATATTAATTAAATTAATAATAAAAACTAAAAGTACAACATTTCTATGATGCGAGCATCATAAAATACATGTTTACAAAAAGATTAATATTATAAATATAACGTCATAAATTATGAAAATATTTGACCAAAGGATAATCTATAGAATCTAACTTAAAAATAAATGACTTGCAATGTAAAGTATAAAGTCAATACTACTAGAACAAACTAAATTGAAAATATAACATCAGTTCTAAATTTGAAAAGAAATTTAATGTAATACTTTTATGTCAAATTTTAACATAACATATATAAATGTTATTTGAAATAAAAAAAGAAAAATGTAAATCTATAACCTTATTTAATAATGAATTTTTCTTCAATTAAAAATTAGAATACTAGCAAAATATGCTAATGAAAAATATAAACATAGAATAAATAAATAAAATAGATAAAATACAAAAAATTGCATGGAATCAAAAGAAGTAAAGGTTAAGAATAGGAAATGAAATATAAATAATATAAAATATAAAATAGATTTTTTGAAGAACAAAAATAAAAAAGAATTTAAAATAATAGAACTTATAATAAATTTTTAAAAATAATGAAAAGAAGAAATTAAAAGGTAATCAGGTTGTAATTACACCATGTAAATATCAGCTATTCACAAATCACAAACCCTCCCTGAGAATTAGAGAGTGCAGCTGCCCTCGCTAACAATAACACTAAATAACGTGTTGACCAAGCAATTGCATGACCAACCAAATATGATTGATAGTATAATTACACCAAATTCAATTATTAGAGTGACTTTCCAAACATGCCCTAAAATGAATTTAGTTGGGGACAAGTACTTTGTTTCCCAAAGAGAAGAAGAACATGTTTTGATTAGCTTATTTAAAGTGTTTTTAAGGCAAAATAGTTTTAAATAACTTTTATTATATTTATGTAAAATAAAAAATATTTTAAAATTTAAAAGGTAAAAATAGACCAAAAATTATAAATTACAATTACTAACTTATGACTATAAGCCCGTCCAAATAAGTTTTGTAGTCTAACTTGGGCAATTATTTTTTTTGAAACTAAGCATATGCTTTATAAAAGCAAACTAATTACAAACATATACCCTTTTACATTTATGTCCCTAAATAACTACAATAAGTACCCCTTTTCCTTGTAACTTCAGTTATTTAGGTCATTGTTAATTCTTTTGTTTTTTATTTCTCTACTTTTTCTTTTTTTTTTTCTTTTTATGTTTCTTTGTTCATTTAAATTTCTTAAAATTATTTTGTCCTTTATTTCTTTTAAGCTATAATCTAATTTATACTAAATATTTATTTCATACACTTCCTTTCTTCTTCTTTTATTCTCTCGTTTATTTCTTCATTTGTTTTTTTTCTCTATTTCTTTTTTTTTTCGCATTTTTTTATATTTATTTATTTTTGTTCATTTATTTTTTCCAAATTACTTTATCCTGTATTTTCTTTTTACTCAATAATCTAATTCATGGTCATTTTTATTTTATATACTGCCTTTTTTTCTTTTATTCTTTTATTTTTTCTCATATATATCTTTATTTATTTATTTATTTTCTCTATTTCTTTGTTTCCTTCTTTTATTTTTCTCATTTTTCCCCTTTTTTCTTTTATAGGTTCCTATTATTATTATTTTTCATTTTTATTCTTTATTTTTTATTTTCTTTATTTTATGTTCCTTTGCTTTTCTTTTCTCCTTTTTTTTCTAATTATTTTTATTCTTTAATTATTTTCTTCCCTTTTCATTCATTTTTTTTTCTCAAATCATAATATTCTTTATTTTTTCACCAAAATTTAATTTCATATTTTTGGTCCTTTTTTATTTTATTTTTCTATTTCAGTTAATTTTCTTTTCATTTTTTTATTTCTGATTTTTTTATTCGCTTGGTCTGTAATGATACTATCACTGTTAGAGCAGTCAAAACGGGCCTAGCCCATGGGGCCGGCCCAACCCAACCCATTATTGGAGTAAGGTTGAGATAGATTTTTCAAGCCTATTTAAAACTAGTGCTTATAAGTCCAGTCCATAAGCACTTGGCCCTTGAGGCTTTAGCGGGGTCGAGTTAGGTTCGGCCCATGGGCCAAAACTTTTTATTTAAGGGTAACTAACAATAATCTCACTAGTATATAATTTAATTACTTAAATACACACTATGTTGTAATATTATGAATCTTCGTAGATTTTGGTACGTTCAGATACATATATCTCGGAATAAATAGACTCAAAATCAAGTTCATTTGTTCTCAATACACTCTATCCAAGTAGATTCACATATATCTAGGATACAAGACAAATATCGCATACTCGCCTCCCTCCGATCTTGCTTGTCACTCTCTTATCTTGCTCGCGTATCTGATATGCGAGATACATGTTAATTACACTAGATTTTTTGCTAATGTTATTGAAACAACACCATTGTTTGCCATATCCGACCCTTTTTGACAGCTCTAATCACAATCTATTTATACACTTTCATGGTATCATTGATGTATGCTTCAATACGTTAGTGAAACCTCCATGATACGATCACATTATATTTATATACTAATATGGTATCATTGAGATTTGATTCAATCCGTAATGATACCACCCACAATATATCTATATATATTCATGGTATAATTGATGTGTCTTTCAATTATTTAGTGACACCTCCATGATACCATCATATATTGACATAGTATTATTAAATATTGTTTCATATAATTAGTAACACTTCTCAGATCATGTATGATACCATTAGAATACTTGAATATACTATTGTGGTAGCACAAGAGTTTTATTTCTTCGTTCATTCACAATACTACTCATGTATTAAGGGAAAATGCATAAGTACCCCCCAGCCTATGCCCGAAATTCCTCTACGTGGCACTATCCTTGAAGAAATTGTCAACACGCACTGGGCCCACAAGATAGTGCCACGTAGGCCGAAAAGGGGTCGAAAATTATATATAAAATAAGTTTGGGGGGTAATAGGACCTTAGTAAAGGTTAGGTGTGTCTCAGGGATTTTGCACATAGGCTGGGGGGGTACTTATGCATTTTTCCCATGTATTAATGATACTTTAACAATATATACATATATCGTTAAGGTATCATTAAGATTTCATACATTCATTCATATACAACCAACATAAATAATGTGTTGGTATTATCAACTAATAAACAGTCTTTCAAGGGAGGAACTCATATTTATCAATGATATCATCATAACTATCACATACAAACATGGTATCATTAAGGACTATTTTATAGAATTTGTAACACTCTTCAGATCAAGTATGATACCATCATTATATATAAGTATACTATTGTGGTAGCACTAAGGTATCATTCATTCATTTATTTACAAAACTAATAGTTCCTTAATGAAACCATAACAGTATGAGCAGAGGAACTCGTAGTTTCTCAATAATACCATCACAAAATAACATATACTAACATGTTATCATTAGGAATTGTTTCATATAATCAGTACCATTCCTCAAATTATGTATGATACCATCACAACATATCTATATATGTTCATGGTTAATTGAGGTTTACTCTAGTCCTTCGATGAAACCTTCATGATACTATGACAATATATCTATATACTTTCATTGTATCATTGATGTTTACTTCAATTTTTCAATGAAACTTTCATATGTCATCAAAATATATCTATTTATTATCATGGTATCATTCATGAGGATTGCTTCAATCCTGTTTTGAGACCTTCATGAAGTCGTTGTATTGTAGTTATGCACATACTTTTATGGTATCATTGAGGTTTGCTTAAGTCCCCAATAAAACCAGTCACAATAAATTTATATACTCTCATGGTATCATAAAGGTTTGATCTAGTCCTTTAATGAGACATTCCTTAGTCATGATTAATTATTTATTATTGTGATTTATTTATTATTTTATTTTTATTAATCTAAAAATAATTAAATAATAATAATTTTATATTTTTCTATCTTAGATTTTGATAAGCAAGCTAGTTGACTATGCTATTTTT
>JAJOOR010009453.1:0-57218 GCA_036250505.1 Solanum acaule
GAAATAAGGACCCACTTAAAAGTTTCCACTAAACCCGTCTAAGCTCGTCCTTGCTGACAGTGCTTCACTATTTTGGGCATAACTTTTTACTCCGAGATTGGAAAAGGGCAAACTCGGTGGCGTTGGAAAGAGGACTCAGATACCTTTAATTGGATAGGTAATGGTCCACCTAATTCATTTTGAGCTAAAAGATATGACCATTTAAAGTTGACCCTCACTCCTAACTTAAAACTAAAAACTGTTTTTAGGGGACTGTTTTGAGGGTCTCGGTTCTAAAATAGCATAAACATCAACCTAAGCTCCCACTAACCGAAACATCAAGGCTCAAGTTCATTCTATCATTTTCCGAGTCGCTACAGGGGTAGTGAAGGGGTATTCAAAAAGGGGAGTCACATGTCCTTTACTTATTTGTAGGAAAGGTCTTGGTTTAATATGGCATTAGATAAAACTTGTTATGGTTATGCGCTATATTGAAAAGGAAGGTGGAGCTTCAGACGGCTTTTTTTTTATGAATAGTTTCAATCAAAACTCCATTGATTGTAGCTAGTAATTGCCCAGGTCGGCGTGTGATCACCAAAGGTGAAGTAACACCTCAAAATTCAGAAGTCTAGAAAAGGGAGTCAAATGGGAGGTCACCAGCCCATGACTGAGCCATGACACCCTTCATGGAACCCCAAACGGGCCGTGAAGGGCACCAAAGCCAGTGGTAGTGCTCGTGGCTACCTTCCAGTGTGTGGACAAATTAGGCTCCCTTCCCATGAGCCCTTAGATAGCTCGTGCTGAGCCTCATGTCCTGTAGTGGTGGCCGTGAAAAAGAATCCACCTCTAGTCTAGCCTCCTCCCACGAACCCCTAGACGACTCGCGATAGGCTAGACGACCCGTGAAGGTGGGCGTGTGGAAAGGAAGAACTTGCCTAGACACTGGTCTAGGGACCACTACTGCCCAGACAACTCGTGGACCCCTAGATGGCTCGTGAAGCCCTTTATCTGGGGGCTCGTGTCAGATGTAAGTGAGGGTCAGTTGGGTCTTTTCCTAATTATTTAATCGTGATACTACATCATTTTTCCCTTTACCTAGAACCCTATATAAGTGATTTTAACCCAAAAATCAACCCATTCAAGTAATTCTCTTGAATTTATAAAAGAAGAAGAAGTCTTTCTCCTAAGAAATGGTTCTTGAGGTATTGCAGTTTTCATCCTTGGAAGCCTTTCCTTCGTGAAGTTCCCAACTTCTCCAATTTTCAAAGTTAGAATTCCCTAGTTGAGTTAGAGTTTTTTTCTATGTTATGAGTTCCTTTAATTATTGATCTAATTGATTGAATTATGATCTCTTATGCATATATTGAGTTAATCTCATGTTTTTATGATGATTCCCATGAACCCATGTAATCCCCATGTTTTCCAATTTATGATTATATAATGTGGGTTTTGGATTACGAAAGAAAAGTTTATGAAATCAAGCATGTTCTCATAAAATTTATGTAAATGTTTAAGGATGCTTTGAGGTTGAAGTATCAATGATGTTTTTATTGTTATGTTGTTGAAAGGATTTCTCATATACACATGTAAGCATAAATTGTGAAAGGTTTTCTCACATGATAAGGGTTCTTAGGTTTGAAAGGCTTTCTCACCTAAAATGAACCAATGCTAATAAGCTATTCGAATGATGAGGCAAGAGGCGATTACCCATTCTCTCTAATAGAAAGACAAGAGGTGATTACCCATGTCATATGATGTAAGAACAAGAGGCATTACCTATGTTCCTTTAAGAGCTAAGATGAATATGAATAAGAACTATTCCGTTGAAGTTAAGCTTAGAACCGAGTGGACAAGTGGCGATTGCACATGTCCCATTAACTATGTGCCAACATAGGATTGTCTAAATAGACATTTTCTAGTGGATCCAGATAAGCTAGAAGTTTATGGTCCTTACCGTGGCAAGTAGGACAACTCTTTTCGGTGTGGGAGATACTAGATTCCATGATGATAGCTCTCATGGTCTTATATGTTGGTTAAGGCTAGTTACAACAAGCAAGATATGATGAACTAAGGTTACTTCAAGGAAGTATCTCATACATGTTTAAGATGATGACTATGTGCATTGACCATGTTTTATGACTCATGTTTTCTAACCCTCTTATCTCATGTTTTAGCTTGGTCATTGTACTTCATGAATGTATCTCTTTTAAGCATGTTTTCAAATGTTTTATGCATGGCTATCATACTTGGTACATATTTTGTACTAACACATACTCTTGCCTACATTTCCCAAATGTAGGGTCCGACAATTAGGGTTTCTAGTTTCATGGCTAGAGTTTGTTAAGGAGATTTCGAGCTTTGGTGAGTCCTCATGCTTTGAGGACAAACATTTATTGTTTTCAGTCTTTCCTTATTTTCAATTTTTGAACATGTTGTACGAGCTTCATCTAGATTCATTCTTATGTACTAGATGACTTTGAGACTAATGTTTTAGACTTCCACTTTACTTTTATAAAATGATTTGGACTTGAAATGTTCCTCCTTAACTCTTTTATTCTATTTCTTATGTTATGAATGCTAAGTGACTTGTTTGGGCTCATACACCATGTTACGCCTAGGGGCTACCTTGGGTCGTGACAGCCGGGTAAGGCTAGGAGCTGGTTTAGGGAATCAAAAGGCTTACTTATTTAGAGGGGACTTAATTCTGAAATGGAATGATTGATAGAATCGATATTTCATAAAAGAATGATCGAGACCATAAAATCCTTCCATATCTGCACATGTGGCTGAATATATAAGGAAGTTCACACACCTTGGAAAAATCCATCATGTATCCCTGACTTTCCAGCTTGATCACTTGTTTTATTTATCCTTTTCTTAGCGGGTGGTTTATTATGTCTGTTCCTTTCGGGTTGCCTGACCTGGGCTAATGGCACTTTGTAACGGCTTGTGTTGAGTCCAGTTGCTCTCTAAGTCTTCAATGTACTAGTACCTGCCACCAAAACATAGTAAAGGATTCAAGGAACTTCTTGAAACTTAGTAACACAAGACAATTCACTGAATGGTTGTTGGCTCTACCGGAGGAATATAAAATCAATAACGTGTAACTAGTTTGGCATTGAGTCTTCTGCTACTTGAGGAAGTATGTGAGAGGATCGATGTTGAGAAGAAGTGGGGTTAAAGCGATGTTGAGAAGAAGTGGGGTTAAAGCAGCCAACAACACTTCCCCCTTTACTTAGTAGGGCTTGGAAGGCTGGACATTTTGTTCTCCTTTCCTGTCCAGTATTTTCAATCCAAGCAGAAATAGGGAGCTGCAAGTACCACTAGGCTCGGTCATCAGTTGAACATCAGTACGGCCCGATAGTCAATTCCTACATAAATAGGAAGGTGGCAGTCTCAATCTAGCGGCATTGTCCAGAACAAGCCTTTTCTTTGCGGATCCATGAGGTTTTTGTTTTGGTTACAAGAAGTGCTTCTTTTCTCACATCCAGTGCCTCGACTTGAGTTTCCTCTGTAGGATTTAGTGAGGTAACGAGAGCTGAAGCCAAGGTTCCTTGCTACGTTCCATAGATGTTTGTACGATTCTTGTGGATTTTGGGTGTGTTTGAATTCAGCCTCTCGTTAGGTCTTTACTAAAGGATTGTCCACCTTCTCAAGCCTCTCTACCATACCCTTGGAAAGTGACAACAGATGACTTCCATTACTAAATGGAAGAACTTTTCAAACTAGTTGATAGTTGTTCCCTGGTTACACCCCACAATGAGTTCTAATTTACGTAATCACATGTTTCTGTTTTCAGAACCTCACATGTAGTTTGGGGATAATCACTCGGTGCGGGGACTCCCGTGTGAGGTCAGGTGATGGTCAACAAGTCAGGTAGGAAATGTTGAACATCGGCTAACGATACAAGAGCTCTTTTCCCCTTATACGCTTTAAAAATAGGTATGTCGGGTTTTTGAACCCTATGTTGAGAAAGGGTTCCAAAGCTTCCAAAAGTGATAGGTATGTATTCTTTCTTGGCTCTCTCTTTCTATATTATGCCAACCTAAAAAGAGTGTTGGAAAGTGGATTTCAGGTTTGATAGTCTCGAGAAGGTATTAGCCACCAATGACCATACTTTCATAAAAGCACCATTGGGCGGTGGTTCCTCTCCTTACTCTTGAACCTCGAACAAAAAATCGATCACTCCATCAGCTCGACTAAGAGTTCCGAATTGAAAAAGTAAACTGAATTTTATTTAAGACGAAGGAAGTGAGTGTCGAAAAAAAACCACTTTCTTAAGGCTTCAAACTACTAGTCATTAAGACTACTATGAATGAAAGGTATGGAGGTCATTTTCTTGACTTAGTCTGCGTGCATTATACCTAACCTTTTCACTTATATTTCAATCTCAATAAATAAATGAAAGGATCACTCTTTGCTCCCTCTAACACCAAACCGTAGTTTTGGTTTTTTGGACTTTTTTTCTTCTAAATCCGAAACGAAACCAAAAAACCTGACAATATAAATTCTTAATTCAAAATCAAACCAACAAACAAATCCAAATTAGAATTTTATTCAATTTGGTTTGGTGTTTAGATTTAGTGTGAATGGTGCACACCCCTAGTTTAAGATGCAATGAAAATAAAATTAATAAGACAAAGCTTTTAGAAGAATTGCGAAGAAGGTTTTCAACAATAGTCATGATTCCTCAAAATAATTTGATCCATCTTGTTGAACAGACCCTTATATTAAAGTAGTGTCTTGTTTACTTAACAACTCAATAGTCTTTGAAATGTCATTGCTTACGGATCACCACATAGAATAGATCAAATTCTATCTCAAACATTGTAGATATTACAAGAACACAAAGATGAAGTCTACTTTTTGAAGTTTCTAATCTAATAATGGGAAGTACTTAGCCTCATTATATGTTGATTGTTTGCTTATTAAATGGGAGGTTATGCTTGAAGAACCGATCTTCTGGTTACTAGAAACCTGTGTCATTTATAACATGAGTGCCTGATGACAATCAACTTCTCACTTATGATGTTGAGAAGATTGTACTACTGTGGGATGTAATCTCTGGTGAATGTATAAATATATATAGGAAAGTCTTCGGAACCAAGAAATCCATCTTTGGAGTATAGAGGGAATGTAAAACTCTCATCACTAGAATGCTTTGTTGTATGACCTTTCTTTAGTCATAGAAACGACTTTCATTGCAAGTGAAAGTGAGGATTCACAGGTATATGACATAAGAATATCACTCCCACTGGCAATGACAACTTTATCTAGGTCACCAAAGCAAGACTGTACAATGAATCATTCTAACTTATGCCCATGATATATGGCTATGAATTTTACATCCCCCTATATACTCTAAAAATGAATTTCTTAGTTCCAAAGACTTACCTATATATATCTATATATTCACCAGAGTTAACATTCCATAGTCAAACAACCTTTTCTACTCCACCAGTTAGAAGATTATTTTATTCAGGGCCCGATGATATAAATGACAGAAGTTCCTCTCAATCAGAAATTTTTTTCTTCAAGCATTTTCTCTCATATTATAACCGGGCGATCAGTAGATGATGAGGCTAAGTACTTCCCATTATGAGAGAACTACAAAAATCAGACATCATCTTTGTGTTCTTGTATTATTTACGAAGTTTGAGATGGAATCCAATCTATTCCACATGGTGATCAACATGCAATGACTTTTCAGCGACTGCCGAGTTATGAAATAAACAAGACTCTAGTTGTAATTCAAGAGCATTTTCAACAAGATGGATAAATCTTTTTCTTAGAAATCATGACTGTTTCAAGAAACCATCTTTTCAATTGTTTTAGTAGTTGTCTTATTAATTTTTATTTTCATCACATCTAACACCCCAGACACATCCCCTTGTGAAAGTGGGGTCCTACATGACATTTCACATAAGATACACTCGAACAAATTTGTATATCTCATGTGTCTACTTGTTCAATTCTATATAGGTTTAAGTGTGTAATTGTGCACACCTAAGGTTGTAGAGCATATATGTTAGCTGAGGCTAATGAAATTTCAGTGAATAGTTAGTTGTGAATTCAACAAGACTATTTGCAATTCAGGAATCATAACTGTTGCGGGAAGTAGTCTTTGCAGTTCTTCTAGTTGAAATGATGTTGCTGCTTTTATTTTCAAATGCAGGTGCAATTAAACTCTAAAATTTTAGAGGATATTTGTTATCCGAAGTGGCTATGCAGAAGTTTGAATCTTTAATTCTGAATTCTTATAAACGTAGGTGCTGAAGATCTTTTCTTGATAAAAGGTTATTTGTTTCTCTTTTTGGACACATATGATGCTTTTGTTGGGGAATTTGAAGTTACTTGTTGGTTTTATTACCATCATCTACTACATCTTTTGATTAGGGGTATTCATTGGCTAGTTTTATACAATTTTGAGACATTAATGTCCTATATTTTTTGTAGTCAATTTTATAAATGCTATGATAATATTAACCTAATTAAATATTTTAGTATCCTGTATGTTTAAACCATTTGTTATTCGTATGTGAGGTATCTACTGAACAATGAAAGAAACTACTAAAGTGGATTGTCATCGTGATGGCCTTTACTCAATGGTCAGAAGATTTGAAATGGGCAGAATTGGATGCTAAAGGAAGAACCCCCAAAAGATGAGATCTACCAAATAATGTTGGCTACTGCAGCTTACTATGTCTTTAGGGAAAGGAATACTTGAGTATTTCAATGCAAAAGACAGAATCCTCAGGCTATGATCAGATTCGTCATAAACCAAGATAGCCTTGCAACATTGCCGAAAACTTACAACTTTTATCCTACCTAATATTTCGTCGATATTGGTGTAGTTAGGTGTTGACTATTGTGTCTTTCTTGTCATGATCATTAGCAAAGATAACTGTGGGTCTATGTCCAACAATTGATCTTCTTATATACTATGTAATGTTCACTTTTGGTAATGAAAATGATTAGTTACCCAAAAAATTAGTATCTTCAGTTTTCCTCTCATCCATATGGGTTCTATAACTTTGATTTATTCTTCAGTTTGGATAGAGAACTATAACTTTATTTTTTGTGTTTAAGAATCATATAAATGAAACGAATGAAATCATAAGAAATCTTCATTAATTTGAGAATAAGAACAAAATATATAGAATGAAAAACATAAGTTTTGTCACTGCGGTGAACTAAAAATAATATTAGTTTGGGTACCACTCATGAATTTTATCCAAGAAAGTATTAGCTTTACTCTACAATTTTAGTTGAATCCTTCAGTGTAGTAGTTGATGCTAATTTTATTTCACATAATTGGTTCCATGAACAACTGTGCGGTTTTTAGCTCAATTGAGACAACCTTGTTGTTCAACTTCATAGTAAAATAAAACCTGTGTATAGCTTTATTGTGCATAAGTAATTGAAGACACACTAATTACAAGTGAAGAGTATATGTAATTAATTTACATTGAAACTTAAGCTGATACATTGTTATTTTCCATTGTTTCTTGGGAAAATGACCTAATATATCCCTCCATTTTTCTATCTAGAGTTGATATACCCTTCGGTATGAAAGTGACCCATATATCTACCCGTATTGTTATACAAATGGCTCACATATACCCTTTTTCTCTAATGAAAGTGAAAAAATTAATTTTAATTTAACTATTTAATTTTTTTTTTATTCTTTTCACACGTTTTGTTTTTGACTTTTTGTTTCAACGACTAATATAAATTTATTGTTTTGATGGTGAAATTTATTTATGTTTCACTAATTTTCTTGTAAAATTTATTATGGATACCTGAATTATTTTTAAGAATGCAAAAACTAAGTTATAATATAGCCGTACAAAAATTAGTTTTAAATTTTTTCTTTACACTATAGAATGAAAGAAAAAATAAATAAGAAACTCAATAATGATAATCAAAGAAGTCAAAAACTAATTTGTGTACAAAAAAGATTAAAATGTACCTTAAACTTTGCTAGAAGGTTCATAAATATCCCTATATGAATTAAAAAAAAATTAAAGTCAAAAAAATAAATTTAAAACTAATTTTTCACTTCCATTTGATGAATGGTATATGTGAGCTTTTTTTGTAATGGTAGGAGTATATGTGAGCCATCTGTAATGATAAAGGTATATACATGATCATTGCTCTATGCAGCTTACATTGCAAACACCTCAGAATTGCTCAAAGGTGAATTTCAAGTTCTTCAATACGTGGGCTGAACATGCATCATTTATGGGTCTGGTAGAGAATATATGGCAGATGGAATATGGTACTGAACACATGAAGAAGGTTTGGTCCAAATTAAAGGCTCTACAACCTATTTTAAGGCATCTTAATAATAAGAAGTTCAAATTTATTAGTTAGCAGATTGAGAAGGCGAGAAATGATCTTACAAAAAATACAAAAAACATATAATTAGCCAAACTACTGATGAACTAATAGAGCAAGAAAAAGAGACTTTGATGAAGCTGGAGAAATGGTCTATGATAGAAGAAAGTGCTTTAAGGCAGAAATCAAGGACTAAATGGATTAAACTTGGAGATGCTAATACCAAATACTTCAGTGCTATAGTAGAAGAGAGAAGCCAAAAGAAGCAAATCAGGAGCATTATATCCCTCTCTAGACAAATGTTGTTTGAGCAAAAAGAAATCAAAACAGAATTTGTGCAATTTTACAAAGGCCTCATGGGCACATCAGCAGTTACTTTTCCAGCTATAGATGTTCAGCTAATGAAAAGATGTCTCATGTTGTCTAGACATCAAAGGATTAGCCTATGTGCTGAGATAACTGAAGAAGAGATATATGTTGGATTGCAAGCCATTGGAAGTGACAAGGCACCAGGTACAAATGGGTACAATGCTTTCATTGTTAAACATACATGGCAGATAGGGGTGTCAAATGGGCGGATTGGGTTGAAATTGGAGATATTAAAATGGGTTGAAATAGAAATCGGGTTGGGTCTTGACCCACCCAAGTTTACTTTGGGCTCAAATGGGTTGGGTTCAAATGGGCTAAAAAATGGGCTGGGTCTTGACCCGCCCAATTTGACCTGATTAATCTCAATAATTTTAACATAGTGATATTTAACTTTTATAATCACAATTTGAATTTCAGCTCAAGATTTTTTTTAAAAAAAATAACAAATGAATAGATAAATCCTAAAAGATGTTAAATAGATAATAATTCATACCTTTAATATATGAACATATCTTAGTAAAGAGCTTTAAAACGGGTTGAAATTGGAGATTGAATTGGGCTCAATTGAGGATTCTCTTAAAATGGGTTAGGCTTGAATGTATTGAGATTGAACCCAATTCAAATTATCTTGAGCCCAACCCTTAAAATTTTGGGCGGGTTATCTATGTTTGAGTTCATTTTTGACACCCCTAATGGTAGACAATATAGTGCAAAAAGTTTTAACTGCACTTTAGTAACCCTTGTCCCAAAAGTGCAAAGCCCAAAAACTATGAAAGAGTATAGAACTTTTGCATGTTGCACTGTCTAGTATAAAATCATCTCAAAAGTTTTGGCAAAATGATTACATGATGTGATCCATAATGTCATCGTGATTGTCAAAATGGATTCATTCCATGGAGGAAAATCTCTGATAACATATTATTAGCTCATGAACAGTCACTCCCCGATGCTACCCCCTTAGCGTAACACAGGACCTAGGATGACGTGACCCTAAGCTTACCCTGAATCTAGCATATTATGAACATAATAAAAATAGCTAAGAATAGATAAGTAAAACATGTATTATGCGGAAGCTAATAACAATGGATATCTGAAATAGGGAAAAACCCAACTAGTCTAAATATATAAAATATACTAAGAGTTTAGTGATAACTGAAACAACCTGTAACACCCCGAACTTAAATAGAGGGTTTGGCATGTTAGAACGTCAAGGAGTCACCAGTCAAGGACCAACCAAGGGCCTATGAAGAGGCCCCAAGAAAACTGCCCAAAGTGACCTACGGCAGGACCCATTCCCCGTGGGTGGGTCCACGCCTTGTGGATGGGGATCGTGGTTTGAACCAAAGTCCCAGTCACCAAACCACACTTGAACAGGACGGTCCGTGGGTTCATCCACGGCCCGTCAACGTGTCTCATGGATGGTTACCTGAGGGCAGTTTTGGTGGTTAAGTTTAGGGGTACTTTGGGGTTTTCCGGTTTTAATTAGGATTAAGTGGTGTCATTTTAGACCACCTAAATAAGAAGTTTAGACCCCCTAAATCAAGTCATTTAAGTCATTCTCTCAACTTACCAAAAATAAACCCAAATCCCTATCAAATATTCTCTCTCTAGAAAGTTGAAGAAGAAGAAGAGGAATCAAGCTAGGCCAAGCCAAGTCTTCAATCTTCCAAGATTTGAGGGTTTGGAATCAAGGTATGATGGATTATTCATCCATGGATCCCTATCATCCATGGAAACCCATGATTTCCCCAATTTAGAAGAAGAATTCCCCAAGTCAATTTCGGGTTTCTTCTATTGTTATGGGTTATGATCCAATTGAGTGGATTAGAGTTGTTTATGATTGTTTATGATGGAAGTGTATGATTTTTGTATGATTATACATGTATCCATGCTTAACCTATGATTCTAAGATGAATTTGATATAGATAGGTTTTATGCCATTAAGGGCTTAGATGTGATCTTCTAGGATTGATGAATTTCATTATAGATTGTTTGAGATTAGAGCACATAGATATGAATTGCTTAATATTAAAGAACATAGACATGAATTGAATTTGATTAAAGTATACTTGATTGAATCATGATTAGTAGTGCTTGAGATGGAGCCTATATGATGATATATGATAAGAATTGCTTAAGAATGAAGCATGTGATTAAAATGTCTTGAGATTAGGCATATGGTATGACTATGACTAAAATTGCTTGAGAATAAGGCTTGTAGATAAGTCCACAAATTGGACTCATTAAGGGCTTTATTTTAATAGAAATAGTGTCGTCAAATGCTTATTTAGTCTAAGTAAATGATGAAAACAATTAAGTTTACGGTATTTGAAGTGTTAGTGGAAGCATGGACACTTAGGCGCAAAAAGGAACAAAAAGGCTAAAAAGAACAGAGAAGCTGAAGCTTGAGCATCACCAAGCATGCTTGGCGATTCGCCGAAGGGACGCACTCCGCCCTCTGTTCCAGTACGCGAAGCCCTAAAGGAAAACGATAAAAAAGGAGATGAAAGGAGCAGTCGGCGTTTCGCCGATTAATTCTTCGAAGCAGAAGTATACCGCCCAATGATCCAGAACACACAGATGCTGAAGACAAAGCAAAAATGGCGATGAACTAGAGAATGGCGAATCGCCGAGTCATTCGGCGTTCACGACTAACGTCGCCGATCGATCCGCCAGCACTACTTTCTGAAGTCTATAAATACTAAACTCTTTACTAGTTTTTATGTGGAACATCAGAGTAAAAATATAATTGTAATTTTCACTTTTGCTTTCTTATTTTCTCTCAAGTTTGGAGAGGATTTTTGGGAGACTTGAAGGGAGAAGGAGTTCATCTTCCCCAAATTGGAAGTGGGTCTTATCCATTCTTCTTCCTTTGCATATACTAAGGTTTAATTTCTTATACCCATTTAATTTCTCTATCATTTTAGGTATAATTTTTTATTTCTTGATGTGTGGCTAAAAACCCCCATTCTTAGGTTGTGATTTAGCAAATATGTGTTTATATTATTGTTGGGTTTTGCTTGCTGATAGGTTAGAAGTATTTTAATGGTGATTTCACCTAGTGGTTGTGGTTTAATTTAATGGGTTTGTAGTTGCAAATACAAAACCACCCATGTGTTTTCGGCTTGCTCGAGAGAGAGGTGGCGAAACCAAGACCGCTAGACTGATGGCCTAAGGAGTGGGTCGACATGAGGTTCAGCCCGAGAGGGTGAGCCCTAGTCCCATATCGTACCATTCAGCTCGAGAGAGAGTGAGTGGGGTAAGGCGTAGTCTGGCCTTAATGTGGCAAATGGGTGTCCAAGAGGAACCATTTGAAATGAGGTAAGTTGCTCGAAAGCGAACTTATTTACATCTAAAGCTTAGCCTAGTAACTATCAACTTACAAATTTCCTACCGAAAGCATGTACTCAGCGATTTATATCAATTTATATTGCGGTCACACCCCAAGAACTTCTCCCCATACTTGATCTCCCCTTTAAATTTTGTTGTTTTTATTACATTTGTGACAAAACCCCCAAATCGATATTTTACACCTTTGTGTACCCCTTTAATGTACAATGTTTTTAATCGTTAATATCTTTAGCTACGACTAGTTAGAACTAAATTTTATTTTTCTATAAATTCTCAAAACCACTCCCTTGGGACACGACCCCAACCCTTGGTTGGTTACTATATTATTGACGATCATAGACACTTTAATCGGAAGTAGTGTCATTGGTCACGATAAGCATCAAAATGGCGCCGCTGCCAGGGATTGGTGTCACGTGAAGATGTAGATTTCTAGAGTTTTTGTTCTTTTTAGTGTAGTTTTTACTAATTTTACTTTTAGTTTTATTTTTCTTTGTTTATTGTTTGTGTATGCAGGTCCTCTAAGCATGACCGAGGGAGTGGGTGGCAAGCCAATTGAGGCAGATCAAGAAGTCGAGGGTGACTTCACACTGTCTGCACTGGTATCTCAACTAAATGACTTAACCACCAAAATTTCCGAAGTGGAAAACCAGTGCAAACGCCAAGGGATGTGCATACTTCCTCATGCGCAGAAGAAGTCTAGAGAAGATAAGAAAAGTCATGTTGAGGACACACTTCAAATCATTCTCCAAAAGATCACTGATCAAGATCGAGTGTTGAACGAAATTAGAGAGAATGTTGAATTGTTGAATCAATTGATTGGATCTCATTCTAGATCAATCCAGCACATCAGATCACTCCTGATGTTTGCAATGCCTCAGCTCCATCCAAATGATATATTGGGGTTACCTAGTGACACTAGGCCTAGCTCCAATAACAGAGAGTGAGGCAGGACCTACATCGAGCCACGACGTTAAATAAGGCGCTTCTTGGGAGGCAACCCAAGGTCATAAATGTAGGATTTTACTTTTATAAATAATAGTGTGTTGTTTGTACAGAATGAGGAAGGAAAGTGCTTGAAAAGATATATGGTGGTAAGCAACATGTCCTTTTGGCGGATCGCCGACAAGATCGACGTACCCGATCATTCCCGCCGTTTGACTCAATACACCTCAAAGGTTGAGTCTGTAAAACTCGGCGGAGTGAGAATTTCATCGGCGTATCGCCAACCCAGTTGGCGATCTCAACGAAGACAGCCGATGTAATGCCCACATGAACTGAAAATCCTGATATATTTGGCGAGGTAAGTAGACATTTGGTGCTTCGCCGAGTGATTGAGCGAATTCGACTAACATCGCCGAATAAGCAGAAGCTGGACGGTCACTAGCCACATATTTAAAAGTTCCATTTCATTCACTTTCTTTCACTTTGTCCTTTTCCACAAACTCACACTCGCACTCTAGTAGTTATATTTCTTACACTTTTAGAGTATTTTAAGTGTCGGATTGTGCTAGGATTTGGATCGCATTACCGCCTAGCACGTCAGTACTATCTAAATCGGCACCAAAGAAATGGCTAGACCAAAAGTTGCAGGGAGAAATGATCCACCTTGGCACATAAGAGCACGAGTGTTTAAAAACGATGAAAAGAAAGCAGAGCTAGCCAGACAATGGAAATATACCAAGTAATCCAGGGCAAAGAGACGAATTCCCATCGACCCTAATGTGCCTCCATGGGCTCGGAGTTTAGTTAATGCAATACGGGCCTCTAGAGCAGCTCATGAGATAGATCAGATGAGTGCAGCTAATTATCTTGTTGCAGATGCTAAGGCAAAGGCAAACAATGAGGACCAAAACAACAATACTCCGGGGACCATTGTTTTACTTCAGAGAGATGCATCGGGCACTGATGCCCCGACAGATAGAGAGACTGCATAGAGTTTAGTATTTGATTCCTGGTCTTGTATTGATTAACCTTTGTGTGTGAATATGGAATCATTCTTTATGTGTGGTCATTTAGATTCTTTTTGTTGAGCTTGAACTTGCACAAGTAGCAAGTATTGCGAGCATGAGAATATTTGGTAATGGTGTGTCACAACTTGAATATTTGATTACACACTTTATCTTTGCATGAGTAATTTGAGTCTTGTTGTGTATGTTCATGATTTAATCTTGTGTAGCACTGTTTGAGACATCCTATTTGAACTGCTGAACTTGAGGACAAGCAAAAGTTTAAGTTGGAGGTGTTGATGAGTCCACAAATTGGACTAATTTAGGGCTTTATTTTAATAGAAATAGTGTCCTCAAATGTTTATTTAGTCTAAATATCTGATGAAAACACTTAAGTTTCAGGTATTTGAAGTGTTAGTGGAAGCATGGACACTTAGGCGCAAAAAGTAACAAAAAGGCTAAAAAGAACGAAGAAGCTAAAGCCTGAGCGCCGCCAAGCATGCTTGGTGATTCACCAAAGGGACGCACTCCGCCCTTGGTTCCAGTACGCGAAGCCCTGAAAAAGAAGGATAAAAAAGGCAATGAAAGGAGTAGTCGGTGTTTCGCCGATCAGTTCTGCGAAGCAGAAGTATACCACCCTATGATCCAGAATGCACAGATGCTGAAGGCAAAGCAAAAATGGCGATGAACTAGAAAAAGGGCGAATCATCGAGTCATTCGGCGTTCGCGACTAACCTCGCTGAGCGATCCGCCAACACTATTTTCTGAAGTCTATAAATACTAAACTCTTTACTAGTTTTTGTGTGGAACATCAGAGTAAAAATATAATTGTAATATTCACTTTAGCTATCTTATTTTCTCTCAAGTTTGGAGAGGGTTTTTGGGAAACTTGAAGGGAGAAGGAGTTCATCTTCCCCAAATTGGAAGTGGGTCTTATCCATTCTTCTTCCTTTGCTTATATTAAGGTTCAGTTTCTTATACCCATTTGATTTCTCTATCATTTTAGGTATAATTTCTTATTTCTTGATGTGTGGCTAAAAACCCTATTCTTGGGTGTGATTTAGCAAATATGTGTTGATATTATTGTTAGGTTTTGCTTGATGATAGTTTAGATGTATTTTAATGGTGATTTCACCTAGTGGTTGTGTTTAATTGAATGGGTTTGTAGTTGCAAATACAAAACCACCTATGTGTTTTTGGCTTGCTCGAGAGAGAGGTGGCGAAACCAAGACCGCTAGACTGATAGCCTAAGGAGTGGGTCGACATGAGGTTCAACCCGAGAGGGTGAGCCCTAGTCCCATATCGTAACACTCAGCTCGAGAGAGTAAGTGGGGTAAGGCGTAGGCTGGCCTTCATGCGGCAAATGGGTGTTCAAGAGGAACCCATTTGAAACGAGGTAAGTTGCTCGAGAGAGAACTTATTTCCATCTAAAGCTTAGCCAGGTCACTATTAACCTACAAATTTCCTATCGAAAGCATGCACTAAGTGATTTATATTGCGGTCACACCCCAAGAACTTCTCCCCATACTTGATCTCCCCTTTAAGTTTTGTTATTTTTATTACACTTGTGACAAAACCCCCAAATTGATATTTGACACTTTTGTGTCCCCCTTTAATCTACAATGTTTTTAATCGTTAATATCTTTAACTACGATCAGTTAGAACTAAATTTTATTTTTATATAAATTCTCAAAACCACTCCCTTGGGACACGACCCCAACCCTTGGTTGGGTTACTATATTATCGACGATCGTAGACACTTTAATCGGAAGTAGTGTCGTTGGTCACGATAAGCATCACTTGTAGCTAGGAATGTTATTTATTAAGGCGTTGAGAGTAAATCTAATATGATGAATTATGAATGTTAAGGCTTTGAGGGTGAAGCTTATATGATAAAGGTAGACTATTAGATAGAATTGTTGTGGAAGGACTTTATCTACATAATATACCTTATGACCTATATTATGAATGTATGATATTATATATGTCTTATAGAACCTATGTAAATTCTCTAAGAACACTTTGAGAGTAAAGTGCCAATGATTATGATGTTGATGCTGTGTTTCTTGAAAGGACATTCTCATGAACACATAATGAACACGATGTGAAAGGTTTTCTCACACAGAATGATTCTAGGTTGAAAGGCTTTCTCACCTAAAATTAATCAAAGCATGTATGAACTATGCTAGCTTGAAGTAGTGATGTGATATCTCTTCATGAATAGCTTGACTTGGTAAGACAAGACCATGCATGATAGCTTGAGATAGTAGAACTCATGGATAGGCTTGGATTGAGAAATCGTACCCTTCCAATGTAGCTTGAAATAGCATGAGAGGATGCTTGCATGATAGCTTGACTTGGTGAGGCCACACCATTTCATGATAGTTTGGATTGAGCAATAGTACCCTTCCTTAAGTAGCTTGGATGTGCATGAGAGTGTTGTTTCCATGATAGCTTGGTCTAGCATGATGAGGTACTTTTCCTTGATAGCCTTGAATTGGTAAATCGTAACCTTTCATAAGTGATGATGCGTCTTGGACTAGTAAATAGATACTCTTCCATGATTAGAAAGAATGACTAAAGAGGGACAAGTCCCTAATCAAAGTTTCATGATTATGATGATTCAAGGTTACTTCAAGGAAGTATTGTAAGTATGCTTTAATATGAGATTTTCTTATATGATGTATGATTAGCTTGGATTGCTGCTATAGTTTCCTTCTTTGTTATATTTGACTAAAGGTGAATGTTCCCTTGTCTATGAGAAATGAGCTAAGGATGAGATCAAAAGATGATGAACATGAATAATGGCCTAAAGTGGTTACTTATCATGGGTGAGATATATGGGGTCTTATCCATGCATTGCGCAAGTATGCTTTGAGGTTACTTATGAAGTGTTTCTCTTGCATTATGATGATTTAGATGCATTAATTATGCCTATGACTATGTTGTTATCTCTTATGCTTATGTCTTATGTTGACTAATGCTCATATTATGATCTTGATGATGTTGTTCTAGCAATCATATTTAGTACATTTTGTACTAACGCATACTCTTGCCTACATTCTTATCAAATGTAGGGACCGACGATATTGATTTCCATCCCCCTAGGTTCATAGTAGAGCAAGGAGTGAAGATTTGGTGAGTCCTCATAGCATCAAGGATTTGATCACCTTTCCTTTATGTCTTTCATTTTTATGTTAGAACTTTTGTATGGGCTGCGTCCCAAAAACTATTCATGTTTTAGATGGTTTGAAAAGGTGTTAGAGACTTCCGCTTCCGAATGTATGGAAAATGTTTTAAATATCCATACTATTTTCTATTATCTTTATGTTATGATATTCTAAGTGGCTTGTATTAGGCCTTTCGGGGTCTTGTATGCCATGTTACGTATAGGGTGTACCACTGGGTCGTGACATAACCACTTAACAGCTCAAGCTGAATCTACTACTATGTCTGAAAAACCTCTAACTGAGTTGAGTTGTTGGGGCATGCCCCCAGATAACTCTAACAAAAACTTAAAACTGAATATAAAAACTAAAATGGAAAGCATGTCTATTGTCCTCGAAGTATGAGGATTCACATTGAAGCTATTAAAGTCGGATTGAAAATCAATCTAAGCGTGATTTGGATGTTGAGTGCCTGAACCTACATCATGAAAAGCTGTAGCGCAAAAGTATGCGTCAATACTTTGAATGTACTGAGCATGCATGATATAGATATGCTAAACTGAACAAAATATATAAGCTGGACAATGCATAACTAAGCAATGATATAATCTGAACCATGATATAGATATGTACTGAAGTATAACTGAAAAAACTAAACTGGATGCAATGGCCAAGTACTAATCATGAAGATAACATGGTGAACTGTATACTGAAGTAACTGCTGAAAACCTGGTCAATGCAGTAAAAGTCTGATTGTGAGAGCTATTATTAACCGACATAAACCACGTGAGCTAAACGTGGAGTCCAATATATACGCCCCATCGAGAGGACCTAATATACCTTGGCAGGGGTATAAAGGCATGAATATGGCGTGATCACTAATAGTGATGCCCAATAGAGAGGACATATAATCCTATGCAGGCACGTTGTTCTGGGACTATGAGAGTACGCTGAACCCTAGTCATACTCGATGCTAAATCTACTCCCAACTGAATACATATGAAGCTAAAATGCACTAAATACTAACTAGCTCAAAATACTGACATGCTAACTGATAATGCAACATTTATATACTGTGAATGTGAGATTCGAAATCTATAGCATGATTTTTTGTTTAACTAACCTAGCAAGCATAATTCATATACTAAGAGAATTTACACAAACTAGGGTTCTGAGTTTTATACAAGGAATTATGCAACATTTCCAATAAAATATGATATTTAGACTGTGGATTCTATAGTAACTGAAATCACAACAAATTCCTAAGATTTTACAAACCCTAGGTCTAAACAAGCTATGTAGAATCAAGGAACTGACTGAGTTATAGGGACGTAGTGGATGAAAGGAACCCATTAGTGAAATCCAACATACCTGGTGACAAAATCAACGGAGAAATCCTTTCGATTTCGGAGCTGAAACTTAAAGAACAATGTTGCTTGTTCTTGAAATAAACTGGCACCTCTTTCTCTTCTTTTCGTTCTAATTTAGATGAATTTTGGAGAATGAGGGTTCTGGGTATGTTTGACTAGATTATTAGGCTTAGACTGAGTAAAATAACGTAGTTTAGGCATCAAACGACGTAGTTTAAGTGCCCCAACGCAGAGGGAAAAGACAAAAATGACCCTGACTTAAAAGCTGACGAAGGCCATCCACGGTGGGACTGATGGACCATGGTTCGGACTACCAGCCATCATCTGGGTCTTCATTCATGCTCTGCCCGACAGGGCTTCACTAAAACGAGCATAAAATTTTACTTCGCGCTTGAATTTTAGCAATTTCGGTGTCGCCAGAAAGAGGATTCAATTATCTTTAATTTGATAGGTAAATGGCCACCTAATTCATTTTGTGCTAAAAGATATGACCGTTTAAAGTTGACCCAACAACCATTTTCCTCTAAATAGTTGTTGACCCTCACCTACGGTCAAACCTACGGTCCAACCATGGATCGTACTAGTTGGTCGTGGGTGGGATCAGAGACCATCAAACATTGGACCCCAACAATGGAACCAACCTACTGACCGTGTTTTAGACCACAGACCGTCAGTGGCTTCCGTGGTTCAGGCACCAGGTCCTGGAAAACTGCATTTTTCTATTTTCTTGAAACCAAGGTGTTACAATTTCTCCCCCTTGAGAACATTCATCCTTGAATGAAGCCTAAACAAGCTGAGTATGGAGGGAAAGAGCTGCAATCCCTACCATTAATTACTAAAAACTGATATCTAACTGAACTGAGTTCCATGAACATGCAAATATGTTGAAATGCAAGAATAACTGAGGGAACAAGATACTGTGACTGAGTTACAAAAGAGTAAACTGAGAGACTGGAGAGGAACTATTACCTCAAGCTGAAACTGAATCAGAAGGGAAGATGTGAGGGTACTTGGCCATCATGGCTGCTTTGGCTTCCTAAGTAGCTCCCTCTACGGTCTAACTCCTCCACAAAACCTTTACTGAAGCGACTTCCTTATTTCTCAACCTACGAACCTGACGGTCAAGAATTTCAACAGACACTTCTTCATAAGTGAGACTATCTTTCACAACCACACTCTCTAATGGTACTACCGATACCGGATCACCCACACACTTCTTCAACAAGGAAATATGAAAGACTGGATGAAATGCTGCTCGTTCTGCTAGCAACTCAAAATCATAAGCCACATTACCAACCTTTTTCAGGATTCTGTAATTTATCTAGGTCCGAGCTTCCCTTTCTTGCCAAATCTCATCACATCATTCATAGGTGACACTTTCAGGAAAACCCAATCATTGATTTCAAAATCTAAGTCCATTCTTCTCACATATGCATAGGAATTCTGACAACTCTGAGCTATCTTTAGTCTATCTCTGATGAGTTGAAATTTTTCCATAGCCTCGTGAACCGAATTTGGCCCAATCATGGCTGCTTCACCTTTTTCGAACCAACCAACGGAAGATCTGCATCTATGCCCATATAATGCCTCATAAAGGGCCATCTGATTACTAGAATGAAAGCTATTATTATAGGAGAACTCTGTGAAAGGTAGGTTATCATCCCAACTACCCCTAAAATTGATCACGCACACTCTCAATATGTCCTCTAAGGTATCAATGGTATACTATGCCTGACCATCTGTCTATGGATGAAATGTTGTACTGAGATTTACTTGATTACCAAGACCTTTCTGAAATGATTTCTAGAAATGAGCGGTAAACTATGGACCTCTATTTGAGATGATAGACAAGGAGACCCCATGAAACCTGACTATCTCATTGATGTAGTGTCTGGCGTAGTCCTCCGTTGAATTTTTAGTCTTGTTAGCCAAGCAGTGAGTGGAATTAGTGACTCTGTCCACTATCACCCAAATGGAGTCATGTTGTTTGGGAGTACGAGGTAACCTCGTAATAAAGTCCATGTTTATCACTTCCCACTTCAATGTAGTAATGTTAATCTCTTGAGTCATACCTCCTGGTTTCTAGTGTTCTACCTTAACCTGTTGATAGTTAGGACACTTAGCCACAAAGTCTATTATGTCCCTCTTAATGTCATTCCACCAAAAGACTTCCTGTAGATCACGGTACATCTTAGTGGCACCTGGATGAATAGAATATCTGGAATTTTGGGCTTCTGTAAGGATCTGTTGCCTCAACTCACCCATATTAGGAACACATAAGCGATCCTGGTAACTAAACACACCATCTCCCCCTGGGGAGAAAACCTCAACTTTCTACTCATGAACTGCACCTTTCAACAAACGTAATATCGGATCACTGTCCTATTTTTCCTTAACCTCCACTACTAATGAAGATTCCGATCCATTCTAAACTATCACACCACTATCTGATGTGTCTGTAAGGCAAACTCCTAAGTGAGCAAGCCGGTGAACATCTTTTGCTAACTCTTTCTTTTCTTCCTCAACATGTGCTACACTACCCATAGACAGTCTACTGAGAGCATCATCCACTACATTGGCCTTACCAGGATGGTAAAGCACATTCATGTCATAGTCTTTGAGGAATTCCAGCCATCTTCTTTGACGAAGATTCAACTCTTTCTAGGTGAACACATACTGGAGGCTCTTATGATTTGTGAGCAAATCAACATAAACACCATACAAGTAGTGTCTCCAAATCTTTAGGGCAAATACTACGGCTGCAATCTCGAGGTCATGAGCTTGGTAGTTCTTTTCATGAACCTTAAGTTTTCTAGAAGCATAAGCTATGACCTTACCTCGCTGTATCAACACACAACCTAGGCCGACCCTGGAGACATCACAATAATCACATAACCATCTGAACCATCTGGTAGAGTCAAGAAAGGAGCTGTAGTCAACCTAGTCTTTAGTTCTGAGAAACTTTTCTAACACTCATCTGACACTTGAAATTTGACCTTCTTTTGAGTCAACTTGGTCAATAGGGAAGCTATTGATGAAAATCCTTCAACAAACCTCCTATAATAATTGGCCAAACCCAAGAAACTCCTAATATCTATTTTAGAGGTGGGTCTGGGTCAGTGTTGTACTGCTTCAATCTTATGAGAATCCACTCGGATCCCTTCGCTGGATACCACATGACCAAGGAAAGCGACGGACTGCAACTAGAAGTTCACATTTTCTGAACTTAGTGAATAGCTGACAATCTTTGAGATTTTACAGAACAACTCTCAAATAAGTTGCATGCTCCTCCGCACCCCGAGAATAAATGAGGATGTCATCAATAAAGACGATAACGAACAAGTCCAAATACTTTTAGAACACCCAATTTATTAAGTCCATGAAAGCTGCAGGAGCATTTATTAGTCTAAAAGGTATAACTACATATTCATAATGACCATACCGAGTCCTGAAGGCTGTCTTTAGAATGTCACTATCTCTGACTCTGAGCGGATGGTAGCCGGATCTGAGGTCTATCATAGAAAATCAACTAGCACCTTGAAGTTGGTCGAACAAGTCATCAATCTTAGGGATGAGATACTTATTCTTGATTGTAACTATGTTCAACAGACGATAGTCAATGCACATTATGAAAGAACTGTCTTTCTTTTTCATGAACACCATTGGAGCACCCTATGGAGAGATACTGGGTCAGATAAAGCTCTTATCTAGAAGGTCTTTCAACTGCTCTTTTAATTCCTTAAGCTTGGTTGGAGCCATTCTGTAAGGAGGAATCGAAATGGTCTAGGTATCTTAAAGGAGATCTATTCCGAAGTTGATTTCCCTTTCGGGAGGAATTCCGAGAATATATTTTGAGAACACTTCTGGAAACTCATTTACTATTGGGGCTGACTCAAGAATTGGAGTTTCGGAATTTGAATCCTAAACCCGAACAAGATGATAGATATACCCTTTAGAGATCATCATTCTAGCCTTAAGGTAACAGATAAACTGACCTGTAGACACCGAGCTACTACCCTTCCATTCTAAGACTGGCTCGTTTGGAAACTGAAATCGAACAATCCTAGTTCTACAATCGACTGAGGCATAACAAGAATGTAACCAATAAATGCCTAGAATGATATCAAAATCTACCATTTCTAACTCTACAAGGTCTGCTGAGGTGACTTTCTAAGAAACTGTGACATGTCAATTTTTGTATACCCGTCTAGCTATAACTAGGTCACCAACTGGTGTAGAGACTGAGAAGAGTTCTGAAAGAATTTCTGTACTGACACCGATGTTTACTGCTATATAGGGATTTACAAAGGAAAGTGTATCCCCTGAATCTAATAATGCATAAACATCTAAATGGAAGACTTGTAATGTACCAGTGACCACATCAGAAGAATCTTCCTGGTCTTGGCAAGCCTGAAGAGCATACAACCTGTTCTAACGTTGACCACCACCTTTACCAAACGAGGCACCCTGCTGAGTTGGGTGACTTGCTGGTGCTGCTGGAGCTGTAGACTGAGCCCTATTATTGTTACCTCCTTGCCCTTTCCTGGAAGAAGGTCAATCCTTCACCCTATGGCAAGACTAACCATACCCAAAACAACCTTCTCTGCCTGCAAGAGACTCGCCCGGATGGTTCTTACCACACTTTGGACAAGTTGGAAAAGTACAATTACCTGAAGCACTCCCATGTGACTTAGAGTCTGATGCCCTTTCTTTGTGATCATGTCGATACCTAGGGATGGAGCACTAGCTGATGTAGGTGTTGGGGCTGCAGACCTTTTTTGAAACTACGAGCAATTCCCACCTCCTGAATTATGGTGTGAGTATTCATAATTTCTTGTTCTAGCCTTTTTGTTATCCTTAGCCATTTCCCTTGCTTATCTCCCTCAACTTGCTGAGCATAAGTCATTAGTCGGGAGATATCCATATCCCCTAGAAGCATATCATTCCTGCACTCGGTCTTCACCAGATCAGATACCCCAAATAAGAACTTATTCATTTGTGCCCTTGGATCGAAAACCATGTGTAGAGCATACCTGGAGAGCTGGATGAACTTCAGTCCGTATTATTGGACTGACATTGAGCCCTGCTTTAAGTTCATAAACTCTTGGGCCTTAGCCTCCCTCAACTCTCTCGTAAAGAACTTGTCTAGAAAAGCTCCAGTAAAACAATCCCATTTCACAGCAGCTGCATTCTCACCCCTGTTTTCCTTTCACTGCGTGAACCAAATATGAGCTACATTATTGAGTTGATAGGATTCTAACTCAACACTCTTAGTACCATTCAGTTGCATTACTCCAAGAATCTTCTTAACCTCATCAATGAGGTTCTATGGGTCCTCACCAACCTTCGACCCTAGAAACTCTACAAAAATTCATACGAACAAAGTCTCGAACCCTAGTTGCAGCTGATCCACCAGTGGTGTTTGCTGGAACTCTGGCCTGCTGATTGTTCTGATTGGCTACACTCTGAGCCAACAGCTGGATCACATTCTGAAATTATACATTCGTAACCTCATGGTTCGGGACTAGAGGAAATACATTAGCATTGCATGCATTAGCATTTCGTGCGTTAGCTCTACGAGGAGGCATGATTTGAAACGCATAACGACGGATTAGAAAGAGAATTTGAATCATACCTCACGCACGATAACAATAACAAAGGAAGTGAAGTCTTTATTAAAACATTTTGTAGTCTCCCCCTCATAGATGTGCTGCTCTTCACACCCATGAAAGAGACTATACTTAGTGAGGCTTTCAGACATCCTAGGACTTTTTGAACCTAATGCTCTGATACCAAGTTTGTCACGCCCCGAGACTACCCCCTTTTGCGTAACACGGGACCTAGGATCACGAGTGAACCCAAGATAACCCTGAATCTGGCATATCATGAACATACTGAAAATAAATAAGCAAAACATGTACTATGCGAAAGCTAAATATAATGGACATCTGAAATAGGGAAAAACTCAACTAGTCTGAATATATAAAATATATTAAAGAGTTTAGTGATAACTAAACCAACCACTTAACAACTCAAGTTGAATCTACTACTATGCCTAAAAACCCTCTAATTGAGTTGAGTTTCTAGGGCATGCCCACAACTATCTCTTAACAAAAACAAAAACTGAATATAAAGACTAAAATGGAAAGCATGTCTATTGTCCACGAACTATGAGGACTTACCATTGAAGCTGTTGAAGTCGGACCGAGAATCGATCTATGCGTGATATGGATGCTAAGTGCCTGAACCTACATCATGAAACGATGTAGCACAAAAGTATGCTTCAATACTTTGAATGTTCTGATCATGCATGATATAGATATTCTAAGTTGAACAAAGTATATAAGCTGAACAATGCATAACTGAGCAATGATATAATCTGAACCAGGATGTAGATATGTACTGAAGTATAACTAAAGACTAAACTGGATGCAATGACCAAGTACTAATCATGAATATAACATGCTGATCTTTATACTGAAGTAATTGCTAAAAACCTGGTCAATGCACTAAGAGTTTGACTATGGGAGATACAATTAACCGACATAAACCACGTGAGCTAAACGTAGAGTCCGATGTATAAGCCCCATCGAGAGGACCCAATATACCTTTCCAGGGGTATAAAGGCATGACTGTGGCGTAATCACTAATATTGATGCCCAACAAAGGGCACTTATAATCCTGCGTGGCCACGTAGTTCTGGGACTATGAGGGTACGCTAAACCCTAGTCCAGCTTTATGCTAAGTCTACTCCCAAATGAATACATATGAAATTAAAATGAACTAAATACCGAATAGCTCAAAATATTGACATGCTAACACAAAATGAAACATTTATATACTGAGAATATGACATTTTAAATCTACGCATGATTTTCTGTTTAACTGACCTACCAAGTATAATTCATGAACTAAAAGAATTTATACAAACTAGGGTTGTGAGTTTTATAAAAGGAATTATGCAACGTTTCTAAGAAAACATGATATTTAGATTGCGGATTCTATAGAAACTGAAATCACATCAAATTCCCAAGATTTTACAAACCCTAGGTATAAACAAGCTATGTGGAATCAAGGAAATGACTGAATTCTAGAGACCTGGTGGATTAAAGAAATCCACTAGTGAAATCCCACATACCTGGCTACGAAATCTACAGAGAAAACTTTTTTATTTTGGGGCTGAAACTTGAAGAAAATTGCTGCTGGTTCTTGAAAGAAACTAGCGCCTCTTTTTTTTTAGTTCTAATTTTGATTATTTCTTTAGAATGAGGGTTCTGGGTATGTCTGACTAGGTTATTAGGCTTAGACTGAGTAAAATGATGTAGTTTAGGCATCAACCGACGTAGTTTAAGTACCCAAACTCATAGGGAAAAGACCAAAATGACCCTGACTTAGAAGATGATGAAGGCCATCCACGGTGGGACTGATGGACCGTCGTTTGGACTACCGGTCGTCGTTCATGCTCTACCCGACAAGGCTTCACTAAAAGGAGCATAACTTTTTAGTCCGAGCTTGGATATTAGAAAACTTAGTGGAGTTGGAAAGAGGATTCAATTATCTTTAAATTGATAGGTTATGGGCCATCTAATTCATTTTGTGCTAAAAGATATGACTGTTTGAAGTTGACCCAACAACAATTTTCCTCTAAATAGTTGTTGGCCCTCACCTAAAGTCCATAGGTCCAACCACAAACCATACTGGTAGACCGTGGGTGGGATCAAAGACCATCAAACTTTGGACCCAGCGACAGAACCAACCTACAGACCGTGTGTTAGACCACGGACCGTCGGTTGCTTCCGTGGTTCTAGCACCAGGTCCATGAAAGTTGCTTTTTTTCTATTTTCTTGAATCAAAGGTGTTACATGAATTGGTAAAAGCCTATACTAGGAAGAATATTTCACCTAGGAGCATGCTAAAGATTGACCTCCAAAAAGCTTATGATTTATTTGAATGGAACTATCTAGAATAGGTGATGACTGAGCTAGGTTTGCCTTATTTGTTCACTCAGTAGGTAATGACATGTGTGAAAACTGTTAGCTATGCTATTGTTGTAAATCAACAGACTTTTTAGGCTTTTTCAACTTCTAAAATACTTTGGCAGGGTGGTCCAATTTCCCCCTTTCTATTTATTATAGACATGTAGTACCTCAACAAAATCTCACAATGGACTCAAGAATGTTTAAACTTTTAAGTTTCACCCAAAATGATCTAAATTGGGTATTACTGACTTATGTTTTTGTAGATGATCTACTAATTTTCTCTAGAGGAGATCTAGAATCCATCAAGGCCCTCGAAAATTGCTTCTCTCTATTCTCACAAGCTTCAGGATTGAAAGATAACCTCAATCGGAGCTCCATTTACTTTGGAGGGGTGGCACCAGGTGACATGCAACAAATCATTTAGCAACTTGGAAACTCAATGGGGAGCTGTCTTTAAAGTACCTTGGGATACCTTTGTCCACAAAGAAGTTATTAGTACTTCAATGGTTCCCTCATTGCAAGAATCAATTTATGGAGTTCAAGGAAGTTGTTATATGATGGGGAGTACCATTGGTTCAAACTATTTTGTTTGGAGTCCACTCATATTAGGCACAACTATTCATTATACCTACAAAGATTATCAAGTTGATTGAGGAGCTTTGTAGAAGTTACTTATGGTTTGTGTTGGACATATTACTAAAAAGCTCTTTTGGCTTGGGATAGAGTATGTTATCCTAAATCTGTAGGAGGCATGGGACTGATTAATAAGAAATTGTGGAACAAGGTAGCAGTGGACATACTAAGCTGAGACCTAGCTCACAAAAAATGTCAAATTATGGATTAAATGGATATATAACTTCTGCATAAAGGGACAAAGCCCATGACCTAAGTCCACACAAGCAAGCTAGATGATTAGGAAAGTTATGAATGCCAACAATAGTTGATCAAATACAACATGCAAGGAGTAAAATAGGAAGATTGATAAGGCAAATTTATTTGTCTTTGCCCGAGGAGCAGTAGAGAATATATGGAAATGCCTTACTCACAAATATGCTACGAGGCTAAATTCTTACTTCATTACGTGGCTCATACTTCACAAGAAGCTGAAATTTGTAAACACGCTAGCTAAATGGGGGGTGGTCATACCTAAACGTGTGTCTTGTGCCAAAATGAGGAAGAAACAATAGATAATTAGGAAATTCAATGCCAATTCTACATTTGAATATGAAAAAAAAATGTTATCATGGACTTATCAACATGACACTCTTCCTACAAATTGGGACCAATTTATGAAATGGTGTATATAACATGCAAAAAGGCAGTCTATCACAAATGAAATCTTGAAGATTATCATGGTGGAATGTGTGTATGGATTTATGATGTGAACTTGCTCAACAACTTTGGTTAAAAATAATAATGTAGTTGATTATATGACTTGATCATGTTGTGGGCAATTGACTGAATAAGATGAGTCACTTGATGATATACTTAGATTGACTGTTGTTGGATATTGGTGTTGAATTATCATCCTCATATTTGATCATTGCACTATTATGTTTGCATTTATGCTTTATTACTGTAGTGATGATGCTGGTAAGGATGAGAGGAAATAAAAATCAGGCCACAAGTGTGTGGCAGAAACAATGAGTTGAAATAGGGAATGGGCTACACGTCTGTGGCAGATTCATTGAAATGAAATTGGGATACGTCCAAACACCCTTGGCAGATGCATGAACTAGGAAGTCCCCCGTGGGTCACAGACTGAGAGACAATGGGTGTGTATCATTAGGAAAGACATGCATCACTCTATATGAAATTGCACATCATTCCATAGTTCATTATTGATTATGAATATTGATTATATGTTATTGAGAATCTTGATTATGGAGTACCATGATGATAAACTATTCGTATGGATGTACAAATTGAGTTATTCTTCATATTGTTTGTTATGTGGATTGAGAACTATTTAGGTTGGGTTTTTGTTTATTGCAGGTTGTAGTTATGGAGTTTTAGATTGAGTAGTTGGAGTACTTGTGTTGAATAATGCTTTAGGTTAAGTCAGTTGTGTACTTATTGAGTACCGTATTGTTTGGTACTTACCCATTGCTTCTATATACTTGTGTAGGTTACGAGCCCGGATCCTCGTGATTATCCTTCCTCTATATCTTTTCTGAGGTTTTACTATGGAGATTAGAGAGGTAGGTGCTAATCCTCCCAGCAGGCCCGCTTGTTCCTTCATTATGTTCTTGTTTTACTCTAAAAACAATGACATTTAAAACTTTTAATTTCATTCAAATCAATTGTATATACATTAGTGGTTTGTACATGTGACAACTAGGTTTAGGGGGGGGGGGGGTATTTACAAGTTTTACTAAGGTATCTGCATTTATGTTATTAATATTTTAAATTCCTGCATTACCATCGTTATGTTTTGGGTTTTAGATTGACTTGTCTTGGTGGAATAAGAAGGGTGTCATCACGCCAATTTTCGGTCATGATAAATTTGGTATTCATAATCTACAAAATAATAATAATAATAATAATAATAATAATAACTATTATTATTATTATTGTTGTAGTTGTTGTTGTTGTTGTTGTTGATAATATTATTTGGTTTTTGCTATTTACTTTTGTCGTTCTTAATTTGAAATAAATATTTCATACTTTCAAATTTTACGTATCTATATGCTATATAATATGTACTAATGAAATATATTTATTTTATATGAAAAGTTACTATTTTTTTATTGTGTGTAGTATTTTGTTAATTAGATAATAATTTATTTTCCTCCAAATTATTTAACTCCTGGTTTTTTCTATCCAATCTTGTTCAATTCTAACCTAATTGAACAATAAGGACAAATCAAAATTTCTAACCTCAACTTTTAATGCTAGACATCCATCTCATCTTGATCAACAAATCTTGTACCTTTTCCTATTTTATTCACCCTAAACCTAAATCACTTTTCATCTTTATCATATGTTGAATATGAGCCGCCCCATACCCTCCCTATCCTCTCCCCAACCGCTGCTCCACTAGGAAACCACCATGAAGAGACTCCCTACTCCATCAAAACCACAACACCGCCTTTATCCTACTTTCCCTCATCTACGAACCACCAAAGAACAGTCACCAAAAGACGGCTGCACAGAAACTTGAAGTTTTGATTTTAAGTCCTTTTTAACTTATGACTTTTAGAGGTTTTGATGTCAAGTTCCTTGAAAAAAGGTACCTTTCTTATACTTACTTTTAATTCATCTAATCTTTCTAATTTGGGGAATGTTTAAATCAATTTAAACTTAGATCTGTGATAGCATGTCTTAGCTTTATTTTTATTATCTTTGTGTATTTGCCTATTAATTTATGTCAATGTTCATTGAATTTAAGGAGTTGAATTGGTAATGCTTTAGAATATTAACTATTAGTGTTATATGTGATTATAGACTAAAATTGAGGAGTATTAGCAATATTGAAATTTGAAGTTCACGTGAAATCTTGTCACTATAAGGCTTACTAGATTTAGTTATTAAGTATTATTTTACGTGAAGTTATTAGGTTGTATATCATAAATATTGATAAACTTTAAGGTCCACTCAATTTAATCGTGAGAAAAAGTGAGATGAGATACAAATTTATTTTGGATCTTCGTATGCAGTTAGTTTGATATGCTTACTATTTTAAATTCTTTTTCTTATTATGTTCTTATTTTTATTAACCGTCTTTATTACTTTAACATTTAATTTTTGTTTTATTTGTTAAGTCTTAAGAACAAACATACTCTCACCTTTTTTAATATTATTACATGTACATTGTAATGGAATAAAGTTGCTTGGAGTTCAACCACCACGAATGGAGAAGTCAACCCATGAAAAAAACTCAAGTGGAATCATCACCCAGTGGAGAGTACGTTTGGTTTATGATGAAATATGACAAGCAATAATTAACTTCTTATATGAAGTGAACATATAGCGTTACAAAAATAGATCAACACGTTAATCAGTTAGAGCATGTTTGGTATTGTTGTATCGCAAATTTGATTGGGACCCGTATTAGTGGACCTTGAAAGGTGCCTAACATCTTTCTTTCGAGGTAACTTGAATTCTTATCCGCCCTATGGTCTTGTAGACCCTTTAAATTAAACTTATTTGTTAGTTTTGTGTAGAATGGTGTCATAACACACTTTTATTACTTTAGGTGGCGCCTTTTCTCCTTTCTAAACCTGAAAAATAATTGTCACGTTATTATCTTCGTCTTTTAAAATGGGGTGTGACAATTGTCATGTAAGACCCCACCTTCACAACAAGTTCTCCTTTTTGTGTCAGATAGGGGTTGTGAATTTGATTTTTATGTTTTGTTTTGTATTATTTGATTTTTTGTTTTAAAAAAGTATAATCAATTCAAACAAAAAAAAATTGGTTTGGTATTTTTCTTTTCAGTTTTTTTTTTTCTGTTTGGTTATATCATTAATTACTAACATAATCCAAATAATAGTTGCAATTTCAATATATATATATATAATCAAACCAAAAAATCAAACAAAGTAAATTCTTAATTCAAAATCAAACCAACAAACCAATCCAAGTTAGAATTCGGTTCAATTTGGTTTGGTGTTTCGGTTTAGTCCGAATAATGCACTCCCGTAGTGTAAGATACAATGAGAATAAAATCAAAGAACTGCAAAGAAGGTTTTCCACAAAAGTCATAATTCATGGAAAAAGTTAGATACATCATGTTGAACTAGAGTCTTATTTACTTTACAACTCAATTTTGTTTGAAATGTCATTGCTTATAAATCATTTTGTAGAATAGATTAGATTATATCTCAAACTTTGCAGATATTACAAGAACATGAAGAAGAGGTCTTTTTTTTGAAGTTTCTAATCTAATAATGGGAAGTACATAACCTCATTATTTGTTGATTGTTTGGCTATTAAATGAGAGGTTATTCTTGAAGCACCGATATTCTGGTTACTAGGAACCTATGTTATTTATAACATGAGTCCCTGAGGACAATCAACTTCTCACTTATGGAGTAGAGAAGGTTGTTCGACTGTGGGATATAAACTTCGGTCAATGTATAAATATATATAGGGTAGTCTTTGGAACCAATAAATCCATCTTTGTAGTATAGAGGGAATGTAGAACTCCTAGCCATATATAAGGGCATAAACTAGAATGTTTTATTGTATGGTCTTTCTTTAAGACTAGATCAAGCTTTCATTACAAGTAAAAGTTAGGAGTCACAACTATATGGGACCAGAATCCTCACTCCCACTGACAATGAAAACTTTATCTAGTCTACCAAATCAAGACTGTGCAATGAATCATTCAAACTTATGACTTGATATATGGCTATGAATTTTACATCCCCCTATATAATCCAAAGATGAATTTCTTGGTTTCACAAACTTACCTATATATATCTATATACTCACTAGAGTTCACATCCCATAGTCGAACAACCTCTTCTACTCGACAAGTGAGAAACTTATTGTAATCAAGGGCCATGATATAAATGACACAAGTTCCTCTCGACCAGAAAAATGTTGTGTCAAGCATTACCTCTCATAGAATAACCGAGCAATCAACAAATGATGAGGCTAAGTACTTTCCATTATGAGAGAAGTTCAAAAACCAGACATCATCTTTGTGTTCTTGTAATATTTACGAAGATTGAGATGGAATTCAATCTATTCCACACGAGATAAGTAAGCAATACCATTTTTAGTGAGTACTGACTTATGAAATAAACAAGACTCTAGTTGCAATTCAAGAGCCTGTTCAACAAGATGGATCGATCTTTTTCTTAGGAATCATGACTGTTGCAGTAAAATGTCTTTTCAATTTATTTAGTAGTTTGGTCCTAAAAATGTTTATTTTTATTACATGTAACTCACCAGAGACATCTTCTTGTAAAGGTGGGGTCCTACATGTAAATTTGCATAAGATACACTTGAACTAATTTGTATATGTCATATGTCTACTTGTTCAATTCTATCTAGGTTTAAGTGTGTAATTGTGCACATCCAAAGTTGGAGGGCATATATGTTAGCTGAGGCTAATGACATTTCAGTGAATACTGAGTTGTGAATTAAAAAAGACTTGTTATAATTTAAGAGTCATAATTGTGCAGGAAATAGTCTTTGCAGTTCTTCTAGTTGAAATGATGTTGTTGTTATTATTTTTGAATGCAGGAGCAATTAGGCTCTATAACATCAGAGGATATTCGTTCTCTCAAGTGGCTATGCAGAAGATTGCATCTTTATTTTTGAATTATTACTAACGTAGGTGCTGAAGATTTTTTCTTGATAAATGGTTTTTTTGTTTCTCTTTTTGGAGACATATGATGCATTTGTTGGGAAATTTGAAGTTACTTGTTGATTTTATTGCCATCCTCTACTGGATCTTTTGATTAGGGGTATTCATTGGCTTGTTTTGTACAATTTTGAGGCATTTTTGTTCTATATTTTCAGTATTCAGTTTTATAAAATGCTAAGATAATATTAAACCTAATTAAATATTTTAGTATATTGAGTATATAAACCATTTTTTATTTGTATGTGAAGTATCTACTGAACTATAAAAGCAAGTACTATTGTGGATTGTCATCATGAAGGCATGTGCTCAATAGTCAGAAGATTTGAAATGTGTTGTATTGCATGCTAAAGGAAGAACCCCCAAAAGACGAGATCTACCGAATGATGTTAGCTACTACAACATACTATGTCTTCAGGGAAAAGAATTCTTGAGTATTTCAAAGAAAAAGAATGACTCCTCAGGCTATAATCATTCTCACTATACATGACATTCATGCTAGAGGTGCAAATCAGGATAGACTTGCAGCATGGACGAAAAGTTACAACTCTTATCATACCTAATATGTAGTCAATATTGGTGTAGTTAGGTGTTGACAATTGTGTCTTTCTTGTCATGTGTTGATTCTTGTTATTTGTTTCAAACGACCCTTAGCTCTTAAAAGGGCAAACATGCAAGTCCACGAACCCAAAATGGACCATGGACCCTTCATGGAACCTTAGATGGTCCATTTAGGGGTCCACAACCCGTCTTGGGCATCATGAATGACCATACAAGCCTTCCAAGGTATAAGGTAACCTAAATGGGACCCTAGACTGCCCGTGGTGAATTGGATGCCCCGTTTAGGAGTCTGTACAAGTCACCCACCAGTTTTAAAATTTTGGGTCAACTTTAAATGATGATATCTCTTACAACATAATGAATTTGGTGGCCCATAACCTATTAAATTAAAGTTCTTTGAGTCCTCTTCCCAAGGCCACCAAGTTTGCCTCTTTTTGAGTTCGATTTAGTGAAGCCCTGTCGGGAAGGTAAAGCTTCACAATCGGATATACGGCCTGTGAAGTGTTTAACGGATCATGAAACCTTAGACGGTCTGTGAAGCCTCTCTTTTAACACACCTCGTCAGTTTTTATATTAGGGTCATTTTAGTCTGTCCCCAAAGTTATTGGTACCTAAATGACGTAGTTTTGAACCCTATTTCAAGACCTATATGAGTGAATTATGTCTTAAAACTACAAATTTCACTTCATTCTCCAAAATTCCCTAAAAACATGATTAAATTCATCCTCTCCAAATTTCTCTCTAAAGATTGAAGAAGTCTAGGGTTTCAAGATTAAGTTTCCAAATTCACCATTGATTGTGGGCTTTTGACATTAAGGTATGATAGTATTCACCTATGGAGTATTTTCCTCCATAGATTTCCCTAAATTCTCCAATTTTACAAGTTAGAATCTTCAATTGAAGTTAGGATTTTTACTCAATCTCATAGGTTCTTTTCAATTATGATCTAATTAATTGTTTTATGTCTTTTATGCATGAATTGAGATAGTTGCATGTTTTTAAGTTTAATTCACATGAATCCATACATGATCCATGATTTCTAGACTATGATCATATGATGAAACTTTTGAGCTATGAAAGATGAATTTATGAAGATGTGCATGTTTCTTGATGAAATTGATACAAATGATTTAAGGTTGCTTTGTCAGTAAAGTATCGATGTTGGTGTTGTTGTCAAATCATTACTCACATAAAGGATTCATAAGGTTGAAAGGTTTTCTCACCTAAGTTGAATCAATATTAAGGAGCTATTCTAATGAACTCTAGCTTGGATTGGCTACTTGATGTTCCCTTCCATGGGTAATAAGGCAAGTTAAATTTAATGACTATTCCGTGGGATTTATGCTTAGCACTGAGTGGACATGCGGTGATTACCAGGTCCCATAACTATGTGCCACCATAGGTTTGTCTTAGATATATTTTAGCTATTAGAGCCACCTAAGCTAGAAGTTTATGGTTCTTACCTTGGCAAGTGAGGACATCTCTTTTCGATGTGGGATAGACACCGGATTCCATGTTACAACTCACATGGTCTATATCGGTTAAAGGTAAATCTCCCACAACAATGAACTAAGGTTACTTCCTAAAAGTATCTTAATTGTGTTGTAGGATGTTTAGCTATCATTGGCCATGGTTATGACTTATGTTTTCTACCATGTTGTTTTGTGATTTAGTTTGGTCATTGCATGTCATATAAAGTCCTTTGACATGATTTCACAACTCTTATGCATTGCTATCATACTTGGTATATTCCATGTACTAATGCATATGTGTGCCTACATTGTTTCACTAATGTAGGGTCTGACGCTTCTACTTCCTACAGTCATGGCTATTGATCCCGTATAGACATTGAAGATTGGTGAGTCCTCATGATCCGAGGGCGTAGATTCTTTTATTGCTTTCATGTCTTTTCATTTTGGATGTTATATGTGATGTATGGGTTGGTTACGTCCCAATCACTCCTTTGATGTAATAGATGGTTTTCAGACTTATGTTAGACTTCTACTACTTTTTGACGATCTTTTTTTAAATATGAAATACTATCTTTTGAACTCTTTACTTTTATTATCTTGTATGATATATGCTAAGTGGCTTGTGTAGGGCCTATCTGGCTCCTATACACCATGTCACGTCTAGGGTCTACTTTTGGTCGTGAAAAACTTGGTATTCAGAGCACAATGCTTAGAAAGATCTTAGGATGTCTCATAAGCCACGCCGAGTAGAGTTTTGTTCATAAGAGGGAAACGTGCCACATTTATGAATGAGAGGCTAAGAGATGTTTAGGAAATTCCACTTCTTTCATCACTCTAAAGTCATGCAATAGACTTTAACTCTATATGTATATCTCCTGATCCATATCTGATGATTTTTAGGATATAGCCCCATGAAGAACATACGTTAGAAGGAATGTGGGTGATAATGTGGAATGAGAAGCTCCTCAAGTTTCGGTCGACCCTTTGGCCGAGCAAGTGACTATTGCAAAATTTAGGGCTTCTTTTCAAGTGTTGTCTTAAGACATGATGACTCAAGCCAATAGGGAGATTGTGACCCAAATGTGGGTACGACAACAACTAGAGTGAGAGACTTCACTAGAATGAATTTTACGGAGTTTTATGGTTCCAAGGTTGAGGAAGATACTCAAGAGTTCATCGATGAGAAGCATAAGGTGTTAATGAAAATGGGGGTGACACCAGTGGTAGAGGTGGAGTTGGCCACTTATCAACTTAAAAGATAAATTTATGAAGATGTCCATGTTCCTTTATCAAATTTATACAAATGATTTAAGGTTGATTTGTGAGTAAAGCATCGATGTTTTTATTGTTGTCAAAGGATTACTCAAATAAAGGGTTCATAAGGTTGAAAGGTTTTCTCACCCAAGTTGAATCGAGATTAAGGAGCTATTCTAATGAACTCTCGCTTTGATTGGATACTTTATATGCCTTTCCATGGATAATAGGACAAGTTAAGTTTAATGACTATTTTGTGGGATTTATGCTTAGCATTGCTTGGACAAGTGACGACTACCCAGGTCCCATAACTATATACCACCATAGGTTTGTGTTAGATAGACATTAGCTAGTAGATCCACCCAAGCTAGAAGTTTATGGCTCTTACCTTGGCAAGTGAGGACATCTCTTTTCGGTGTGGGATAAACACCAGATTCCATCTTACAGCTCACTTGGTCTATATTTGTTAAAGGTAAGTCTCCCAAAACAATGAACTAAGGTTACTTCCTAAAAGTATTGAACATGGTTATGACTTATTTTTCTAACATGTTGTTTTATGATTTAGCTTGGTCATTGCATGTCATATAAAATCCTATTGACATGATTTCATAACTCTTATGCATTGCTATCATACTTGGTACATTTCATGTACTAATGCATATTTGTTCCTATATTGTTTCACTAATGTATGGTCTGACACTTCTACCTCCCACAACCATGGCTAGTGATCCCGTATAGACATTGAAGATTGGTGAGTCCTCATAATCTGAGGGCCTAGGTTCTTTTACAACTTTTATGTCTTTTCATTTCGGATGTTGTATGTGATGTATGGGTTATGTCCCAATCATTAATTTGATGTTATAGATGACTTTGAGACTTATGTTAGACTTTTGCTACTTTTCGACAATCTCTTTTGAAATATGAAATGCTATTTTTGAACTCTTTTTTTCTAGTATCTTGTATAATGTATGCTAAGTGGCTTGTGTAGGGCCTCTCTGAGTCCTATACAACATGTTATGTCTAGGGTGTACTTTGGGTCGTGACAAACTTGGTATTCAGAGCACAAGGTTTAGAAAGATCCTAGAATGTCTCATAAGCCATGTCTAGAAGAGTTTTTGTCGTGAGAGTGAAGCGTGCCACATTTATGAATGAGAAGCTACAAAATGTTAAGAAAATTCCACTTATTTCATCACTCTAAGTCCGTGCAGTAGAGTTTAACTCTATATGTATCTCTTCTAATTCCTATCCGATGATTTTCAGGATATGCCCCACGAAGAACATACTTTAGAAGGAATACGGGTGAAAATGTAGAACAAGAAGCTCCTCAAGTTCTGGTCGACCCTTTGGCCGAGCAAGTGACTAATATGGAATTTTGGGCTTCTTTTCAAGTGTGGTCTCAAGACATGATGGCTCAAGGCAATAGGGATATTGTGACTCGAATGTGGGTATGAGGGCAACTAGAGTTAGAGACTTCACTAGAATGAATCCTGTGGAGTTTGATGGTTCCAAGGTTGAAGAAGATCCTCAAGAGTTCATCGATGAGGTGCATAAGGTGTTAAATGATAATGAGAGTGATGCCAATGGAAAAAGGCGGAATTGTTTGCCTATCAAGTTTAGGGTATTTCTCAATTTTGGTTCAACAAATGGAAGGAAGAGAGGGCGGTTGATGCGGGTCCTCTTGATTGGGTGATATTAAGGTTGCCTTCCTTGATACGTTCTTTCCCTTGAAATGAGGGAGGAAAAGGTTCTTGGATTCATCAACCTTTATCAAGAAAACATGAATGTGAAAGTGTATTCCTTGAAGTTCATGCAATTGTCTTGATATGCTCCTACTATGGTTGCCGATCCTAGGTCCCGGATGAGTAAGTTTGTCTCGTGAGTGTCTAAAATGGTGGTTAAAGAATTTTATACTACCATGCTCATCAATGATATGGACATTTCTCGCCTAGGTGCATGCTCAACAAATTTAAGAGGAGAAACTTAAGGAAAAGTCTAGGAAGGCAAAGAGAGCCAAGACTAGTGATGCTGACTTTTCACATTTGAGGTTCGAGGGACATGGTCGTTCTAAATTTCGACCAAGGTTTTCCGGACAAGGTTCCTCCAATACTCCAGCTCCTAAATTCAACAAATATAGGGTGTTTAACCCTAAACCTGAAGGAGGAAATGGTGATAGATCTTCATTGTCTACTTGTGCTAGGTGTGGAAGGAAGCATAAGGGTAAATGCCTAGACGGTTCCAATGCATGTTTTGGTTGTGGCAAGATGGATCATAAGATTAGGGATTGTCCCTCAGTTGCTAAGAATGAATGAGATAATTATCGACGAGCTCAGCCTTACCATTCGTGAGATTCTAGTGGGAGTCAGAAGCAAAACAAATTGTATGCACTTCAAACTCATCATGAGCAAGATGGTTCGCCCGATATGATTACCAGTATGTTGGAAGTCTTTCATCTTGATGTTTATGCTTTACTTGATGTTGGTTCTACTTTGTCTTTTGTGATGTCATATGTGTCTATGAGGTTTTATATTCTTTCAGATGTGTTGTAAGACCCTTTTTCTGTCTCTACTCCTATTGGTGAATCTTTTGTAGCTAAGAGAGTCTATAGAGATTGTCATGCCTCCTTATCCCATATAGTCACTCATGATGATCTTGTAGAGCTTACTATGTTAGATTTCAATGTTATTCTTGGTATGGATTTGCTGCTTTCATGTTATGCTTTTATTGATTGTAAAACCCAAATAGTCAAGTTTCAGTTTTTAAATGAATCCATCCTAGAGTGGAAAGCGGGAAATTCTATGCCTAAGAGTCTGTTTGTTTCTTGTCTTAAATCTAGAAAAATGATTTCTAAGGGTTACATATATCATCTTGTTTGGGTTAGGGATACGGATTTCGAAACCCCTACTCCTGAGTCGGTCCCCGTTGTTAATGAGTTTTCAGAAGTGTTTCCTGATTATTTACCCGGTATTCCTCCCAAAAGGGAAATAGATGTTTGTATTGACCTTCTCCCAGATGTGTAGTCAATCTGTATTACTCCTTATCATATGGCACCGACAGAACTTAAGGAGTTGAAAGAACAATTGACAGATTTTTTGGATAAGGGTTTCATTCGATCGAGTATCTCTCCCTGGGGTGCTCCAGTTTATTTGTTTGAATAAAAGATGGTTCACTCCGTATGTGTATTGACTATCGACAATTGAACAAGGTTACCATTGAGAACAAATATCCTCTTCCACGGATAGATGACTTGTTTGATCAACTACAAGGTTCGAGTTACTTCTGTAAGATTGACCTCTGGCCGGGCTACCACTGATTGAGTTCTTGGTAATGTCATTTTGTTTGACCAATGCTCTGGGTGGATTTATGGATTTGACGAATAAGGTGTTTAGACAATACCTTGATATGTTTGTGATTATACTTATTGATGATATCTTGATTTACTCAAGGAGTGAGGATGAGCATACTGATCATTTAAAGATTGTGTTGCAAGTTCTCAAGGACCAACAACTCTTTGCAAAACTCAAAAAATGTGAGTTTTGGTTAAGATCCGATCAGTGGCTTTTCTTGGTCATATTGTTTTCAGTAAGGGTATTGAAGTAGATTCTAAAAAGACGGATGCGGTTAAGAGTTGGCATGGACCTCTATCCCCTTTGAATGTTTGAAGTTTTTTGGTTTGGTTGGTTACTATAGGAGGTTTGTTGAAGGGTTTTCTTCTATTGCCTCTCCATTCACAGAATTGACCCAAAAGAAGGTTAAGTTCATATGGTCTGAAGCATGTGAGAGGAGTTTTCAAGAATTAAAAGATAGACTTACCTCTACCCCGGTGTTGACTTTACCAGAAGGATCCGATGGATTTGTGGTTTATTATGATACTTTGAGAGTTGGGCTAGGATGTGTTCTTATGAAAAATGGAAAATTATTGCTTACGCTTCATGACAATTTAAGATACATGAAAAGAACTATCCTACCCACGATTTAGAATTGGTGAAGGTTGTTTTTGCCTTAAATATTTTGGGGCATTACCTATATGGTGTTCATGTTGATCTTTATTGACCACAAAAGTTTGCAATATGTCTTTAAGTAGAAAGGTCTAAATCTTTGCAAAAGAAGGTGGCTTAAATTACTAAGGGATTATGACATGAGTGTCCTCTATCACCCCAACAAAGAGAATGTTGTGGTGGATGCTCTTAGTTGGTTATCAATGGGTAGTGTTGCTCATATTGAGGATGGTAAAAAAGGAATTGGTTTGAGATGTTCATAGATTGGCTCGATTAGATGTTCAATTGGTTGATTCCACCAAGGGTGCTATGGTCCATAATCATCTTTTGTGTCAGATGTGAAAGCCAAGCAAGGTCTTGATCCAAATTTGGATGAATTAAAGAAGTGGTGCTTAAAAAGTATGTTGAGGCTTTCTCCTAAAGGGGAGATGGTGTGCATATATATCAAGGTCGTTTGTGTGTTCCCAATGTAGATGACTTGAGAGAGAAAATATTAGTAGAAGCCTATAGTTCTTGATATACCATTCAACCGAGAGCCACCAAGATGTACTGTGACTTGTGGGAGGTCTATTGGTGGAATGTGATGAACAAGGATATTGTGGAATTTGTTGCTAAGTGTCCTACCTGTCAACAAGTGAAAGTTGACCATCAAAAGCCGAGAGGTTTATCCCAAGAATTAGCATTCCCACTGGGATGTGGGAAGATTTGAATATAGACTTTATTGTGGGTTTACCCCGCACCCAGTGACAACATGACTCAATTTGGGTTATTATTGATCGTATAATGAAATTGGCTCATTTCATTCCCGACAACGATTTTTTATCCAGCGGAGAACTATGCTAAGTTGTACTTGAGGGAAATGGTTAGGTTGCATAGAGGTCCCTTATACATTATGTCCTATCGTGGTACCGAATTTACCTCTCAGTTTGGAAATCTTTTCAAAAAGGTCTTGGTACTCGTGTTAAGATTAGTATGGCCTTTCATCCACAAACCGATGGGCAAGTATCTAAAATTTGGAAGATATTTTAAGAGCTTGTGTGATAAACTTCAGGGGTAATTAGGAAGATCATTTGCCTTTGATTGATTTTTCTTACAATAATAGCTATCATACCAGTATTTGTACGACTCCATTTGAGACTCTCTATGGTAGGAGGTGTAGATCTCCTATAAGTTGGTTTGTAGTTTTTGAGGATGCTTTTATAGGTCCCGAATTGATACATAAACCTATGGAGAAAGTTCAGCTTATTATAGAAAGTTTGAAAGCAGCTCAAATTTGACAAAAGTGCTATGTCAATGTTAGAAGGAGAGGCCTTGAGTTTGATGTCCATAATTGGGTTTACTTGAAAATCTTTCCATGAGGGTGTGATGAGGTTTGGAAAGAAAGGGAAGCTTAGTCTCGTTATGTGTGCCTATATCAGATTTTGAAGCATTTTGGTAAAGTTGCTTATGAACTTGATTTGCCTAATGATTTGGCATCGGTACATCCGATTCTCCATGTCTCCTTGTTGAACAAATGTGTTGGAGATCCGATATCCATAATTCCCTTGGAAGGTTTTGGAGTTAAGGAGAATCTTTCTTATGAAGAAGTTTCGTTTGATATTTTGGACCGGCAAGTTAAGAAGTTAAGAAATAAGGAAGTTTCTTTTGTGAAGGTTGTTTAGAGGAATCAATTAGTTAAGGGTGCAAATTGGGAGGGCGAGGGCGATATGAAGTCCCGTTGCCCTCATCTCTTTCCCTCAAACACCACTCTAGCTTGAGGTATTTAGTTCCTTATGGTCCATCCTTATGTCTTAGCCATTTCCATGTTTCCTTATGCATGAATGCTCATGAAAAAATTGATTTTTCAAAGATATGAGTTAGTTTGATTGATTGCTTCATGATTATGAGCATTTCAGTATGCTTTACATGTATGTCTTATGAAATGATGTTTTAAATATATTTTATCTTGGATTCGAGGTTCCTCCTTTATTATGTGCATTTTGATAAAGTTGCGTCAATGTTGGGTTGTTAGTTTCTATCCTATTCTTATCGTGCTAGTTTGAGTTCCGTTTAGGACGGATGCTTCCAATGGGGAGATATCGTAACACCTCAAACTTTGAGAAATGGCTAATGAAGGCAAACGAGCAAGTCCACGAACCCAAAATGGACCATGGACCCTTCACGACACCTTAGACTGTCCGTTTAGGGGTCCACGGTCCATCTTGGGCATCCTGAATGACCGTCCAAGACTGCCATGATAGAGGGTCACCAAGACGGGACCCTAGATGGCCCATGGTGACTTGGACAACCCGTTTCGGGATCCTTACATGTCACCAACCAGTTTTTATATTTTTTGTCAACTTCAAACAATGACATCTCTCAGCACATAATGAATTAGGTGGACCACGACCTTTCAAATTAAAGGTCTTTGAGTCCTCTTTCCAACGCTACAAAGTTTGCCTCTTTTTGAGTTTGGAGTAAAAAGTTATGCCCATTTTAATGAAGTCTTGTCGAGCAGGTAAAGCTTCACGATCGGCTATATGGCCCATAAAGTGTTTCAGAGACCGTGAAGCCTCTCTTTTAAGGCACCTCATCAGTTTTTAAGTTAGGGTCATTTTAATATTTCCCTAAAGTGTTTGGTACCTAAACTACATCGTTTTGAACCATATCTCAAGGCCTATTCTAGAGAATTAAGTCTTAAAACTACCAATTCCAATTCATTCTCCATAATTCCGTAAACTTGACCAAATTCACCCTCTCCAAATTTCTCTCTATAAAGATTGAAGAAGAAGTCTAGTGTTTCAAGATGAAGTCTCCAAATTCACCATTGATTGTGGGATTTCGACATCATGGTATGATAGTGTTCACTTATAGCATCCTTTCCTCGATAGGTTTTCTAAATTATTAATTTTACAAGTTAGAATCTCCAATCGAAGTTAGGGTTTTTACTCAATCTCATTGGTTCTTTCCAACTATGATCTAATTAATTGTTTTATGTCTTTTATGCATGAATTGAGATAATTGCATGTTTTAAGTTGAACTCACATGAATCCATGCATGATCCATAATTTCTAGACTATGATCATATGGTGTAGCTTTCGACCTATGAAAGAAGAATTTATGAAGATGTGCATATTTCTTTTTGAAATTGACACAAATGATTTAGGGTTGCTTTGAGAGAAATTATCGATATTGTTGTTGTTGTTGTGAAATGATTTCTCACATAAATGATTCATAAGGTTGAAAGATTTTCTCACCTAAGTTGAATCGAGATTACGGAGCTATTGTAATGAACTCTAGATTGGATTGTATAATTGAAGTGCCCTTTCATGGATAATAGGACAAGTTAAGATTAATAACTATTTTGGTCGGATTTATGCTTTGCACCGAGTGGAGAAACGGCAATTAACAATGCCACATTAGCTAGTGGATCCACCTGAGCTAGAAGTTTAGGGCTCGTACATTGGGAAGTAAGGACACCGATTTTCGGTGTCTAATAGACACCAGATTCCATGTTATAGCTCACATGGTCTATGTCGGTAAAAGGTAAATCTCCCACAACAATGAACTAAGGTTACTTCCTAAAAGTATGTCAAATATATTTAGATGTTTAGCTTGCATTGACCATCTTTATGACTTATGTTTTTTAATATGTTGTTTCATTATTTAGCTTGGTCATTGCATGTTATATAAAGTCCTCTTAGCATGATTTCATAATGCTTATTCATTGTTATCATACTTGGTATATTCAATGGACTAATGCATACTTGTGCCTACATTGTTTCACTAATGTAGGGCCTGATGCTCCCACCTCCACACTTGTGGCTAGTGATCATGTATAGACATTGAAGATTGGTGAGTGCTCATGATCTGAGTATAACATCTCGGTCTTAGAAAGAGAAAATTTTGGAAAGAACTAAATTGGAAATAACCAATTTTTTATTTGTACAAATTAGTCTTCAATTGTGAGTTTTGGGTCAACTTCAAATGACCATAACTTTAGTACAAGATGATTTAGGTGGTCTTTAAGGTATCAAATGAAATATCTTTGAGTCCTCTCTCCAACGGCACTGAGTTTGCTGAATTCTGAGTTTGGATGAGGGAGATATGCCCATTTGAGTTCAGCCTATCCAATTAGGGAAATTCATCCGAATTAAGAATGGGTATTTGGTCTTTTCCTTACCCCTCTAAGTTCACACGTTTTTTTTACGCAAATAGGGGTCTAACTAATTGAGATCGGTTTTCACAATATCTAAACACGCTTAGGTTTTTAGAGAGAAGTTCAAGCGTTCTTTTAAGATTCTTGAGATCTTCGAGGATTTTCGCCAAGGATTTGATCCTTACGAGGTTTGTAAGTTTTCATAGCGTTGGGTTTTTTCACCCACACGCCAATCATGAGTTTCTTTTAAGCATTTCATCCATAAGATTGGGTCTTGATGAGTTTCTTGAAGTTTGTGCTTCATTCTTTAATATGAGGCTTCGCTGAGTTCTTGAGATGAGGATCTTGTGTTTGGGTATTTTTCTTGAGAAATTTTGAGTGGATTTCGTTGTAATTATGTTGGGTCTAAGGATCCAAAAGAGTTTGAGGGAAATCGTTCGATTCTAGGGGAGTTAGACATGAAATTGGAGGAAGAAAATTCGTCAAAAGCTGGACATAGGGGTGGGGCACCGTGCCACTCAATACGCCCCAAACCACTTCCAGTAATTTGGGTCCTAGCACACTGCGCCACTCAGTGCACCCCAAACCACTCTCAGTAGTTTAGTGGTTAGCTCCCCGCACCACTCAGTGCGCTAAGGTCATCTGGTCCCCTACCCTTTTGACCTTCTTTCTGTGTGAGTTCCCTCGAATCGTACCTATGTTCTCTACTTGATATCCAGATTTAAAATTTTCATTAATCCTTGAGAGATCATGCATATCCAAGTCATAACTCTTGAATTATAATTCAAATTCAAGATAGAGTTAAGAGTAACGTTCGAGGAAGTTCTTTTGAGTCATTTGAGAAGTCTTTTGCAAACTTTTAAAACTTGTTTTAAGACTTGAGTATTTGATTATGAGGATGAGGGGGAATTGAGTTTCATTTTCTTCAAAATGAATATATGGGAACTAAGTATTTCCAAGAGTAAATACTTTTACATTTAAAATAAGACGAAACCTTGATTTCCAAATGAGTTCATGAAGATTTTTGAGCATTATCTCTTTTAAGAGAATATTTTGAGTAATAATCTCGAAGTTTGAGGATGAGGAAATGTTTTTAAACATATGAGCATGAGTTATATTATTGGGATTAGTATTGAGCACCAATATTGGGACGAGTTCATACATCTCAATGTCCTCATAAACCATGTATGCCAACATGGGTAAAGGGTCATACTTTTTAGATAATTCCTTATTTATTATAAGCACAGCTTAGAAGATCCACTTAGTTGAGGATGTCTTATACTCCGACAAGGTATAAGACAGTTCTGGTAGCATGGGTGAGATGTTGTATCATCACATAGCTAATAGTGATGGTTGTCGGTTAGAGAATCTCCCAAATAAGAGTAAAAGAGTTATTATTGTATTTTTTAAATACATTGAGTAATTATTTACTATTTTAAAAGCTTTCTTTAGAATGCATCTCTATTGTTGCTTTTATATTGAACTGAGTTGAGTATTTCTAAGTTTGAGTATCCTTGAGTTGAGTTGAGATGAGGTGAGTATATTCTTCCTTTTATAAGTTCAAGCTTATATCTGTGCTTTAGAATTCCCCTTGCATGCTCGTACATTCCATGTACTGACACCATTTGGCCTGAGATACAGGTAATCAAGGTCATCAACAGACGCTCCATTGATACCACTTGCACTTCTAGAGTTAGTTTGGTTAGCCTCCTTGCTTCGGAGGGTTCCTCATTTACTTTCAGTCATATTAGGATGTCGTGGGTCTAATCCTGACTTTCATCATAGTTTTTAGAGGCTTCATAGATAGACATAAGTGTTTTAAGGACTCTTTTCATTTCCATTGTTAAATGTTTAAGACTTAAGTTGCCTCTCTTGGGCAGTTGAATGCTTTTTCTTTAAAATATTTTAAGTTATCTATTTGAGACTGTTTGAGAAAACCTTTATTTTGAGTTGATACATTGTTGAGTAAGTATTCCGCTGAGTGTCGAGCCAGGACAAGGGTTCGCTTGGGGACCAGTAATGGTTCTCGAGTGCCGGCCAAGTCTAGGGTGTAGGCTGCGTGAAAAACTTGGTATCAGAGCACAAGGTTCAAGAGTCCTAGGGTGTCTATGAAGCCATATTTGTAGAGTCTTAGTTATCGGTGTGAAGTGCGCTACATCTATAATTAGGAGGCTATAACATTTAGAAAATATCTGACTTCTTTTATACTCTTTTGTGCGATAGAGTTCAACTCACACCTCTAGATTTTTCGTGTTACACAGTGAAATAAGACAATGACTTGTTAAAAAACTTTACGAATATTTATTTTCACCATGTATTCATATGTTATGATATAACTTTTAGCTTCCTTAAGGGATTATCTTATACAACACAAATGTGGCCTTTCATATAACTAAAGTCAGTATTTTGTGTTGTAAAAAAAATATAAGAAACAAATCAATTGAAAACTAACTAGCCAAATTATTTGAGAACACTTCCACCTCAAAATATATAATCATCTTTACAAATTGATAACTAGGAGATGGGAAGGAGGTAAAAATATAGAAGTGAAGAGAAAAATGATAGTTTGATTACATTTTCTTATTTTTCCTAAATCTGTAATTATATTTTCAGAAAAAATATTCTATGACCAAACATAGGCATCTGAAAAATTACCACAGATTTCATATTCAGAGAAATATTATGGAGATACAACGATTTTTACTTGTAGTAATAGCGCCATAATTTTCCTGTACCCAATTGAAGGATTTAAACTTGAAGATTTATATGGAATTATACATACCTCCTTGTTGTAGGATCAAGTCCTATCACCACCAATTGCCTAAGCGGTTTCTTACAAGATCACTATGGAGTCGTTTATTGTTTTCTACAACAACTACACTCTTTATCTAAGAAACTCCTTTCTTGTGTTGTTTGTGTTGTGTTTTGATGACACCAAGTCTTCTCTTTTATAGGACAAGTTTAAGACTTGTAACTCTTATTCATTGAAGACTTATATCACCCCTTATCCTATAACTTCCACTCCATTCAAGAGTACATAACTCTTCTTCTTTTACTATAGGGAATTATTTAGTGGAGTTGTAACTTACTTGATAAATGAAGCAAGTTACTAGTCAACACATAATGGGAGTATCTATTTCCAACATCTCCCACTCACACATGATGTGATGAACCACATAGGGCTTTGAAAAGTAAATTCCTTTACACATTCATACCGATGTATTATCGTGACCACTCAGACACTAAGTTTGGGAGATCTTACACTAGAAATCCTTTTTCTAGATCTGCATAAGAGACTAACACCCCTTTATGATCAGTTAAGATATATTATCATGTCATATAAAGTGCCTTAGATGCCCTAGACATGTCTATATACACATATGGCTTCTTTTATCCCTCTTTCCATTTTCAACTTTCATATGCCTACTAAAATAGGTTTCATAATGGACCGGTCTCAGACACAAGTATAATGTGTATCTATTTTCCATGATCTTCCTTTCACCCACATATCACTAAGATCAGGATTAATTGCTTTCCTAGCATTACTCCTTCAGGTCACATTTTCATAACCTTTAGATTCATACTAAAGTAGCATACACTAACCCATCACCTCATGATATTGTCAAAGTCATAAGGGCACTAGTGAAAAAAAACTTTTCAAGGTCTCACATAAAAGTGAAGTAGGGTGTATTCACTTACCTTTTAATTTGTGGTAATGAATCACATGCAGTATGAAATGCATGTTACAGTGTGCCTCTAATTCCATCAGAGTGTATGTCGATTTTCATTTCTTTACACCGTACAAATCTTGGTACAAGTAAATCATTTATTTGACCTGAGTTCAACCACTCTATTGGACTTTTAGAGGAGATCTCAGATTTGGCTACAAGTATTATGGGTAGTGGGAATCCATAATTTCGATCCTTTTTTTCTTTTTTTACATTTCTCTTGGATCTCATCCTAGTCTTTTACTAGGGCGACTTTAAATAATATGTTCTTAATCAAAGGTGCCACATTTATTAGCTATCATTTTTAGCGCTAAGAAACAAAAATGTCACATCTTGGCTCGCTTTCCATAAGCGCCAAATGCGGTTGCTCATGTGAGAAAGACAACCTTATCAACTTGTACGACTTACTCTAATATTGTGAACATGCTAATGTCACGACCCGAGCCTACACCCTGGACGTGACCGGCACTCGAGAACCATTGTGTCACGACCTAGGAGTACCCCCTAGACGTAACACAGCGTACTTGACCGCAAAGGGGTCTCATACAAGCCTCTAGCATAATCATTACATAAGACATAGAAAATAATGCGGAAAATTTAAAACTTTTACAATAGAAGTCAAACTTCACTTTTCATAAAGGAAAATCATAGGAAATCTAGACTTTGTCTCATACACCATCTAAAACATAGGAATACAAAGTTTGGAACTTAGCCCTATACACCAATAAAAGTTTCAACTTGAGAAGTACAATAGAAACTAAGAAATAGGAAATCCCATCCTCGAACTTGAGGACTCACCACAACTTGGAGATAAGCAATCCAAGTCTTCTTCAAAAGGAGAGTGAAAGTCACCTAGCCGGAACCTACACTTATTAAGATGTAGAAAGAAGAAGGGGTTAGCACATAATATGTACTAAGTAAGGAAACATGCATAAAATCCTTAAATATGATTAAAAAAAAGTACATTTTTTATTTGAAAAGTATGCCTTTGTCAAGTTTAGAAACCAACATGCATTCACAATGTACAACACAAGCCATAATCACACTTACACTCATTACATGGTAATATCAACACCTTAGCAACCTCTAAGGAACACTTGTGCAATGTATGGTTTGCATCCCATAATACCAACCCTACTAAGTACCCCCTTGAAGCTCCCTTGGTCATTCGTATCATCTTTAGACCTCATTATAGTCATTAGTCACCAATAAGGAGTTAGTCATGAACATTACTTTGAATACAAGGAAAGTCATTCATAACAACTAACCATTCAAGACACATGTATGCATTTGTATCTCATCACAATATAAAGGAACCATCCCACAACATCCTACTAAGTCCCTTTGTGCAATGTGGAAGTGAAGTCCCATACCACCACTCCTACTAAGTAAACTCACAAACAAGTAAGAGTATAGTTCATGTCTTATTCATTATCTTTCATTTAGGAAAGAATAGCCATAACCGACATAGACCGTGTGAGCTACATAGAATCCGGTGTAATGTAACCCCACACCGAAAAAAGGTGTCCTACTTGCCTAAGGTAGGACTAAATGTGTTAGCGTCTAGGTGGATCCACTAGCTAAGTCCTATGTTGGCACATAGTTATGGGATAGGGAGATTGCTTCTAGAAATCCACCCTATTGCATTGGCGGAGGGGCTTCCATCTCATGAGTTCACTTTGGATGACCCTCCCTATTGCATTGGCGGAAGGGCCTTTACCTCATTTTCCATAACCACTCGGTGCTAAGCATTATTTCCCAAATTATACATAATTAAGTCATGAATTGCATTTACATGTGTGAAAGAATGTTCTATCCTTCATTCAATATAATTCATCAAAATAGCTCATAGATTCATTAAAGGTGAGAATGTACTTTCAACCTTAGAATCAACATTAGTGTGTGAGTAGAACTTACACTTTACATTCATAGTGTTTTCATGAGAAATAGACTTTCAATCAACACAATGCATCATCATTATCCTAGACTATTCATGCATCATCAAGAATAAGAGTAAGGGAAGAACCACCTTTCCACAACAACATACTTTACACAATAGTCATAGGAGATTTACTTTCTAAGTGAATCAATAGGTTATCAAGAACTTTCAACAACATGTACAAACCCTAGCAATTTACCCCTTTCAAGGTCATAAATCATGTCTCACAATCATACTTAGAAATACTACTTTAAGCATGAATAAAACAATATTCAATAACTATATTAACATAGATACAACTCATAGTAATCATTTTGCATCAATTCACCCATCACAATTCATGAAATTGGGGTCATGGGGTAGTTCGTGGGTTCATGGGGAATTTTACTATGAAAATCACCATTAAACATCAAATCATCCACAATATAATGCAATTAACATGATAAAATTGATTTTAGGAAGAACCCATGGTTGGAATGAAAACCGTAGTTTTTGAACAAGTTACCAATTTCAAAATCAAGAGTGGAAGGGCTTCATGGAGAAAAGTGTGTTCCATGAATCAAAGTCCCCATATCTTAATTGATGTTTTCCCATGAAATTGGAGTGAAAAGCTTGGAGCTTTAACTCTAATCTTAAGCTTCTTCTTTGTTCTTCAATGCAGTTTAGAGAGAGAATATTTTGAGACGGACGTTCGTTGAGTTTGAGTTTGTGAGTTATGACAGTTAAAAGACTTGTTTAATACTTAAATATATTAAAACAACTAATAATAATTGTCCCCTGCCCTAACTTAACTAATTTGTAATTTACTAAACTACCCCACATAGGCCGACTTAAGGCAGCCTTCCCAGGCCCCATCTACGAGACACCGACCACGAGGCGTGGTTTGAACCACAGACCGTACTAGTCACTCGTGGTTTGGGTTTGAGGCTGGCCTTTTGGCCTTGGTCCAGGACCCATCCACGAGCCCCCATCTACGGGGCGTGGTATGGTCCACGGACTGTGCTGTGCATGCATGATTTGGGGCAGAGAGTAGGGGATTTTGGGGACCATTGAGGAGGCTAAGTCTTGACTCACGACTCCCATCTATGGGACGTGAGTCAATCCACGCCTCGTGGTACCTATTTCGTAGGTGATGCTGTTTTTGACAGCTTTTAGAGCAGCCCCCTTGGCACTCATCAAAGACCCTTGGGAGGTCCTTGTGAGAGCCTTGCCTTGACGTTTAGGCACTAGGACCTTAGTACTAAGTTAGGGAAATTATTTTAGGACTTTAACCTTACGTTTTAACTTCATTAGGCTACAAGACTACGCATTAGGCTCTAGCTTAGGTAATTGGATTTCCGGGGTGTTACATTATCTCCCCCTTGGGAACATTTGTCCCCGAATGATGACTAAAATACCAAACTAAGTTAGAAACTCAAGACTAGCATCCCATCATGCATGAAACATCAAAAATGTACAAAACTCACAAATGCACTATTCAAAAGGAGGAAACTCCAACTCCATTTCACAATATGGCCAAAGCAATACAAGAAAGTAGGAACTACATCTACTAACTCAATATGCATGAAACTCATCAATTCACATAAATATGGGAGGAACTAACTTCTCCAACTCAAGTAAGCTCAACACAACAATATAGAGCTAGTGTGCCATTTCAACAACACATCATTAAGCATGCTCATCATTTCATCTCATGAGTCAATAATGCAATCATCATACAAAAATGCAAATCAACATGAAGAACATTTACATCATGAAAACTCAATATATGCTAAACATGAATTCTCACAAGAACATGCACTATTTTAAGGAAATCATGAAAAATTCATACCACACACATGACTCCAAAAACACTTAAACTCAAGAGGAATTACTTACCTCAAGTTTGAATAGGAGTAGAAGGAAAAAGATCAGGATAACGGGACTTCATATCGGCCTTGGCCTCCCATGTAGCACCCTCAACTAACTGATTCCTCCATAGAACCTTAACGGAAGCTACTTCTTTATTTCTCAACTTTTTCACTTGTCGGTCCAAGATCTCAACCGGGACCTCTTCATAAGAAAGGTTTTCATCATCTCCTAAACCCTCTAAAGGAAGGATAGAAACCAGATCACCAATACACTTTTTGAGCATGGAAACATGAAACACCGGGTGAACTAGAGCCAATTCCACCTCATAAGCAACTTTCCCTATACGCTTCAAGATTTGGTATGGGCCCACATACTGGGGACTAAATTTCCCCTTCTTGACAAACCTCATCACACCTTTCATAGGCGATATTTTCAAGTAGAACCAATCACCAACCTCAAATTCAAGATCCTTTCTTCCATTGTCGGCATAGGACTTTTGCCGACTTTGGGCCGTCTTCAACCTTTCTCTAATGAGTCAAACTTTCTCAATGGCATCATAGACTAGTTCGGGACCAATTAGAGCAAACTAACCTACCTCAAACTACCCAACTGAAGATCTACACCTTCTTCCATATAGTGCTTCAAACGGAGCCATGGCAACGCTAGAGTGGTAACTATTCTTGTAGGCAAATTCTATCAAAGGAAGATGATCATCACAATTACCCTTGAAATCAATCACATACACCCTCAACATGTCCTCTAAGGTTTGAATGGTCCATTCTGCTTGACCATCCGTTTGAGGGTGGAAGGCGGTACTAAGTTTAACATTGGTACCAAGTCCTTGTTGAAACATCTTCCAAAAATGTGAAGTAAATTGAGTACGTCTATCCTATATGATGGACAAAGGAATCCCATGCGACTTCATTACCTCATTGATGTACAACTTAACATAGTCTTCCACCGAGAAAGTACTCTTGAAGGGAAGTAAATGGGCTGATTTCGTCATCCTATCAACAATGACCCAAATAGAATAGTGTTCCTTTGAGTACGAGGCAACCCCACAACAAAATCCATATTCACCTCTTCCCACTTCCAAGTGGGAATATTTATATCTTGGAGAAAACCTCCCGGTTTCATGTGCTCGGCCTTGACTTGTTGACAATTAGGACATTTGGTCACAAAACCCGCTATATCCTTCTTCATACCATTCCACCAATAGATTTCCCGTAGGTCACGGTACATCTTGGTGGCTCCCGGAAGAATAGAATATCGCGAACCATGAGCCTCTTCTAATATTTTCTCCCTCAAACCATCAACATTCGGAACACACAACCTACCTTGGTACCTAAGAACGCCATCTCCACCTTGGGAGAAAACCTCAACGGACTTATTGAGAATCGACTCTTTCAATTCCATCAAAATAGGATCAAGATGTTGCTTAGAGTTTACATCAACCCCAAAGGACGATTCAGAACTATGATGAACCATAACTCCACCCTTGGTGGAATCCATAAGTTGGACACCTAGACGGGCCAACCTATGCACATCACGAACTAATTCATTCTTTTCATTTTCTACATGAGCCACACTACCCATGGACAATCTACTTAAGGCATCCGCAACTACATTGGCTTTGTCGGAGTGGTAAAGGACACTCATGTCATAATCCTTTAAAAGTTCTAACCACCTTCTTTGTCAGAGATTCAAATCTTTTTGGCTAAACACATACTGAAGGCTCTTGTGGTCGGTAAACACATCTACATGCACCCCATAGAGATAGTGTCTCAATATTTTCAAAGCAAACACCACCGCCGCTAGTTTGAGATCATGAATTGGATAATTATTTTCATGTACCTTGAGTTGCCTTGAAGCATAGGCAATAACTTTACCCCGTTGCATGAGAACACATCCCAAACCTACTAGAGAAGCATCACAATATACCACAAACCCATCGGTACCCTCTGGTAAGGTCAATACTGGAGCGGATGTAAGTCTATTCTTCAATTCTTGGAAGCTTTTCTCACAAGCCTTCGACCACACAAACTTTGCTTTCTTTTGAGTTAAGGTTGTTAATGGAGAGGCAATAGAGGAAAAACCCTCAACAAACCTCCTATAGTAACCGGCCAAACCCAAAAAGCTTCTAATATCGGTAGGATCTAGAGGCCTAGGCCAACTCTTGACCGCATTCGTCTTTTTAGGGTCAACCTCTATACCCATGCCTGACACAATATGACTAAGGAAAGCAACCGACCTTAGCCAAAACTCACACTTACTAAACTTAGCATATGATTGGTGGTCTTTAAGGACTTGCAATACTATCCTCAAATGCTTCATATGATCACCCTCACTCCTCGAATAGATCAAAATATCGTCAATAAAGACAATCACAAAAGAATCAAGATATTGCCTAAATACCCTATTCATTAGATCCTTGATCGCCACGGGGGCATTTGTTAGACCAAAGGACATGACTAGGAATTCATAATGACCATATCTTATTCGGAAGGCCGTCTTAGGAATGTCAACCTCTCTCACCCTAAGTTAGTGGTAGCCCAACCTTAAGTCAATCTTCGAAAAGTAACTCACCCCTTGGAGTTGGTCAAACAAATCATCAATTATAGGGAGAAGGTACTTATTCTTTATAGGGACCTTGTTCAATTAGCAGTAATCAATACACATCCTAAGGGACCCATCTTTCTTTTTCACAAATAATACCGGAGCACCCAATGGAGATATGCTTGGTTGAATGAAACCCTTCTCTAGCAAATCTTTGAGTTGTGCCTTTAATTCTTTTAATTCGGCCGGAGCCATCCGATAAGGGGGAATTGATATGGGTTGAGTATCCGGCAAAAGATCAACGCCGAAGTCTATTTCCCGTTCGGGAGGAATTCCGGGCAAGTCATCGGGAAAGACTTCTAGAAATTCCCTTACTATGGGGATCGACTCTAAAGGAGGAATCTCAAACTCCATGTCCTCAACTCTTACAATATGATAAATATAACCCTTAGAAATCATTTTACAAGCCTTTAGACATGAAATGAATTGACCTCTAGGGATTGAATTTCTCTCCTTCCATTCCAAAATGGGCTCATTTGGAAATTGAAACTTTACTACCTGAGTTCTACAATCAATGGAAGCAAAACAAGCATGTAACCAATCCATCCCCAAGATTACATAAAAATCAAGCATGTCTAATTCAACCAAATCTACCAAAGTGACTTTGTGAGACAAAGAAATAGGACAACTCTTATATACTCTTTTAGCAACAATCGAGTCACCAACCGGGGTAGACACGGAAAAAGGTTCTTTTAACTCTTCGGGAGGTACTTCAAATTTCATAGCCACAAAAGGAGTAACAAAATATAAAGTGGCACAGGGGTCTAATAATGCATAAACATCAATTGAAAATACTTGCAACATACTGGTAACAACGTCCGGGGACCCCTCTTGATCACTTCAGGATTTGAGAGCATAGAAGTGATTTTTCTTGGGAGCATCGGGATTTGAACCACTTAGAGGAGCTTGGTTACCCTCTTTCCCCTTGGCTGCACGAGTTGAACAATCTTTCAATTGATGTCCACTTTTGCCACATCCATAGCACACACCCATTCTGGCAAGACATTTCCCTTCATGTTTCTTACCACACTTGGCACATGTAGGTCTCTCCATGGAAGATCAACCCCTATTGACTCCTTGAGGCTTAGGGTTAGACACCCTATCTTTGTTGGGTCTTGGAGCATTGGAGGAGCCTTGGTGGGAAAACCTCTTCTTGAACCTTGGTCCACTTTGACCCTCAAACTTACCCTTAGAAGAATTACCATCATCGGACCTTGTCCTCTTTACCTCTCTATTCTTCTTCCTAAGCCTTGATTCCTCAACTTGTTGAGCATAGACAATTAGACGTGAAATGTCCATATTGTCATAAAGCATAGCCGCACGACATTCTTCTTCAATTGAATCGGACACACCCATCATGAATCGGCTCATCTCATCTCTAGGATTAGACACCAAAGATGGGGCATATTTGGACAACTTAGTAAATTTCAAGGAGTATTGTTGGACACTCATACCTCCTTGTCGAAGGTTGATAAATTCCTCCACCTTTGCTTCCCTTTTTTCCCGTGGAAAGAACCTATCAATGAATGCCTTCTTAAACACTTCCCAAGTTATGGGACCCACTCTTATAACCCTATTATCCTTCTATTGAGTAAACCATACTTGGGCTACATCCTTCAATTGATACCCCTCTAGTTTGGCTTTCTCTATAAAGGTCACCCCTATAGCATTCACTATCTTGTAGGACTCTTCCAAAAACTCTTGTGGGTCTTCATTCACCTTGGAACCCAAGAAAATAGGAGGGTTCATCCTAGTAAAGTCTCTTAACCTTGAATTCATGTTGCTTACATTAGGATTCACTCAAGGTCCACCTTCACTATTTGCTTGAGCTGTTATAGCTTGGGCTTGAGTGGTGACGGCTTGAGTTTGAACCATCATAAGTTGAATCAAGGTTTGGAGAGCCGCTCTTATCTCCACCACATTCGTCATAGCTCCCTCATCATTAGGAACTTACAACTTGAGGACCTTGAGGGTCTTTAGGATCTTGAAGAGGAACTCTCTCATTCACCATCTCTTCTGCCCTTCTTCTTAAGTTCGCCCTTCTTGTATTCATTTCCTATAATCACAAGAGAAGGGTTAGAAAAAAGGACTTCATAGAGTTAGAACTCCAAAGAATGACTAAAGAGTAATGAAAAAAGGGAATGTTCCTAAGCATCTTATAGCCTCTTATTCATAAGTGTGGCGCGGTTCACACTTATGAACAAGACTATACTAGACAAGGTGCATGAGACATCAACCTAAATATTATTCCCAAAAACTTATGCTCTGATACCAAGTTTGTCATGACCCGGGAGTACCCCTAGACGTAACACAGCGTACTTGACCCCAAAGGGGTCTCATATAAGCCTCTAGCATCATCATTACATAAGACATAGAAAATAATGCGGAAAATTTAAAACTTTTACAATAGAAGTCAAACTTCATTTTTCATAAAGGAAAATCATAGGAAATCTAGACTTTGTCTCATACACCATCTAAAACATAGAAATACAAAGTTTGGGACTTAGCCTTTTACATCAATAAAAGTCTCAACATGAGAAGTACAATAGAAACTAAGAAATAGGAAATCATATCCTCGAACTTGAGGACTCACCACAACTTGGAGATAAGCAATCCAAGTCTTTTACAAAAGGAGAGTGAAAGTCACCTAGCTGGAACCTAGACTTATTAAGATGTAGAAGGAAGAAGGGGTTAACACATAATATTGTCACGACCCGAGAGCACCCCCAAGTCGTAACATGCGTATTCAACCTCTCGGAGGTCTCATACAAGCCCTTAGCATTCATCACATTAGATATGTAAAATAGTGCGGAATTAAAAACTCTTTAAATAAAATCCCATAAG
>JAJOOR010009454.1:0-41102 GCA_036250505.1 Solanum acaule
AAAAAAAAAAAAAAAAAAAAAAAAAAAAAAAACCCTAAACCTTATACCCTAATCCCTAAACCCCATCACTTCCCCATTTCCCAATTTTTTTCTCTCTCTAATTTTACATAGAAATTACAGCTCCAACGGCTAGTTCACCAGCTAGAATGGCGCGTGAGCCGCCGGTGAGCCTCTTCAGGCTGCCGGACCAAAGCCAGCACGAGCGCCCTGAGCAGACGAACAAAACCCACCAAACAGCATCTCCTAATCCATCGTACAACTCCACGAATTCGTGAAATACAGAGGCGATACATATCGCAATTTTTGAGAAGGGGCTGGACGGGATTCAACAAATTATTTCCTCAGATCGTGATATGTTGATTCATCGAAAGCTGTTTAGTGGGAATGATTCTACTAATCAAGGGCTACAACATACTAAAAAATCACGTGATTCCATCTTGCCAATTGAGAGATCTAAGGAAGTGAATTCTTGGCAAATCACCGGACAGTCGCCTGAAATGCGCCTTCAGATTCAACCATCTTACTAGCAACTTCATAGCGACTTGACCACTGGGGAATAATCGCCTGGTGAAGAGCTACATCCCACTTCAAGCCTGAGTAAAATGGCCGGCTCAATCACCGGCGACAAGGATTCTGATGACCAAGCAGCTGAAAAATTGCAATGTGAAGGCGGCGCTGCTAGGGACGATGATTCAATAGAAGAGGATGTCCACCTTACTAATATATCTATTAATACACCTCAAGAACATAATCAAAAGGGAATCCAGGCAAGCTTAATTGATTCTACAACTAAGCACCAAGCTAAGCTTAATGAAATCAGCCGCAAAATTGAAGCAGAACAACTGGGGACAAGCTCACAAGATTATGCAGGTCCTAATGGCCAGAATCAAGATCAGCAATCAATGGAGGAACAAAGAATGGAGTTCAACTCCAAGCAAGGAAATACGAGAATAAGCCAAAACCAAAAGGACGAACAAGATCAAACAAAGCCTACAACTTTGGAAGTGATTCAAGTGGAGAGCTCATCACACTTCTCCTTTGGAGTTAAACCAACGGCTACAAGTTCAAACAATGGAGAACACCAGGGAACAGGTAAGGTTGTTAATTATGCTAATGAAATTGATCTTGAACAAATGCAGGGGCAGCAGGCAATCAACACCAATTCAAAGAGTCAAGAGCTGACTGCTGACGACAATCACACAGGTAAGGCTTCTCAATATAATTCTAATAGGAAGGTTGTTAGCTTGGATAGTAGTGAGGACCAGGTTAATACCACTACTAAAAGGCAAAAGAATGTTATGTTGAACGATCAGGTACAAGGTAGGGGAGACATTGAACCCCAACAACAGGCTGATCGAAACCAAAATAGTGGGAAGAATAAAAGTCAATACCAGCTACCTGATCACAAAGGGAATACTGAACCCAATAAGTATCACAAGGACTTCCCTAAGATTTCCTCCAATTTTGATAGACATACCACCTCCAATCAGAAAAACCAACAAACAACTCATCCCAATCAACCTAAAGGCCCTAACAACCCTAATGAGAACCAAAACACCAAACAGGATCTAAATGCTGAGCCTGCCCTCTATACTGTGGTACAAACTCTAGCTGCTCGACTGAGGCAAATTCATGCTACTCATGCCACCTCGATCGAACTGAACCCTCCCAGATACACTACTAAACAGGGCCAGCCTGCTGTGATTTATGATATGGATGACTTCATGAACAAACTGACAGTGGACTGCAAGTACACTCTTATAGGTAAATTCAGCACCACCATGCCTAAAATTGAGCTCATCAAGAAAAGTTTCACTCTACAAACTCAGCTGAATGGGGGGGGGGGGGGGTCAATATTGCTCATTATAATGCTAGGCATGTATTTATTGATTTGGAGAATGAACTGGACTATAACACCGTATGGACACAACAATGAATGGCCATTGAAGGGAAACTGATGAGAATACAGGCCTGGACTCCCAATTTTAAACTTGAAGAAGAAACACCCATTGTTCCTATATGGGTACTATTACCAGGATTACCATGACATTGTTTCAAGAAAGAATTTATCACTCCTCTACTTGAATCTGTGGGCAAAGTTTTATATTTAGATACAACATCCATTAAAAGAATGAGAGCTAGTATGGCCAAAGTAAAGGTCCAGGTTGATCTCACCAAGGACAGACCTCGACATGTTTGGATAGGTCTGGATGATGAAGACCTCACTATTGGGAGATGGCAGTCTATAGAATATGAAAACATCCCCCCTTACTGCATATATTGCAAACACCAAGGCCACATGATCAGTGACTGTAATTTCAAAATAAGGGATAAGGATTTCAAACGCAGGAAGGAGCTTGGAGCTGAAATGAAAACTATGAATAAAAGAGAACCAGGACAACAAGGCAATGAGCCCAGGCAACTCAAGGCAAATGAACAGGAGGAACAGCAACACCAAAGCACCAAGGAAAAAAGCATTCAACAGCACTCTGAGGAACAAAAGGAAGAAGACTAGCAAGTGTCAAAAAGAAGAAATAATAAACCACAGGAGGAAAGAGTACAAAGGACAATATGGATACCAACCTCACCACAAAACAAGTTATCAAAGGAGCAACCACAAACCACAACACAACCTACAAGTACAATCAATATTTCTAACCATAATTCCTTTACTAACCTCAACATGCAGGAAACACACAGTGAGGATATCCAGGAGCAGAACAACAATGAAAGGACAACATCACAAAGAAACCAAAGTAGGTCTAAAACAGACCATAACCAAAAAGCACAGGTCAAGCAAACAGGAAACAAAGAAAATAACAAAAATACAGGTATTGACTCAATGCTCCCAATCCCCTTAGACCCCAATATTCCATATTTTGATGACACTGTTGAAGTTGAAGGAGGGATGGATGGGGGATGTCAAGAGAAACAAACTAACATGCAGGAAGGGGGGTCCAAAGGGGGGAATTTGACTCATGTTATGCATGAGGGTATACACTGGGACCATAGTACTAGACCTAGAACCCTTACTACCACTACAAGCCAACATCAAAGTCCTGAACAGCAAAAACTGCACCATAAAAAACAACCTGAGGCAGGAAATAGCAGAGAAAAACAACAAGAAGAGGTAAAAGCTGCAAGCAAACAGAATAAAGGTTCTATGGCAAAAGATATGGGAGCCAATGCTAGTACTAGCAATGAAAGGGAAACACCCAAAAGTAAGAAAAACCGAGCAAAAAAAAGAGAGAGGCTGCAAAACAGAAACAGAATCTACAGCCAGATAGTATCCAACAAAGGGAACAACAAAACAATGGGGAGAGCTGCAAGAAATTCATTATGGTTGATGAGCACCTAGGCATGGATATAACTCCTTTACAAGCCCAATACATGACTCCTCCCACTAATGTCCCCCCTGATAAAAGAGTCCAAAGTGTCAAATGAATAAAGGGCCTTTAATAGATGAATATGCTGTGGACAATTCTGAGGATGAACTTGATGTGGACAATCAGTCCCTCAAGGACCCTGATAAGGATGATGAGACTAGTGAGTTACTGATCAGAGCTTTTAGCCCCCATCCTGACCAGGGCCTGGAGAATGAAATTCAATAGGTGGCCAGTCAATAGGGTCTATCCCCCAGAGGTATTCACCATGATAGATTCAAATTCAAAGCTCAGGACATCAACATTGTCACTGCTGGCAGACCAAACACTAGGGTCTTTACTACCAGATCATCCCAATGATTAATACACTCATCTGGAATGTAAGGGGGATCAACACCCAGGGAGCTATTGAAAGACTCAAAACGCTAAAGAAAATGCACCAAATCTCCATCATTGCTGTCCTTGAACCCTTTTCAGACACCAATCATGTTAAAAACTTCAAGCACCAACTAGCTATGGAACAGGCAATGAGTAATTGCAATGGAAAAATTTGGCTCTTTTGGACTGCAGACATTGATTGTGTTGTAATAGAGGAAGATGAACAACAAATTACTTGTGATATTTGACACAATTCAATTCACAACCAATTCATCCTCACTTTTGTGTATGCTAAGTGCAAGGAACACCTCAGAAGGCCTTTGTGGGATAGAATGATTTACATTGCTGCTGATAATAACAAACCCTGGTGCTCTGTTGGTGATTACAATGTTATTTCTAATATTGAGGAAAAACTGGGAGGAGTACCTTATAATATGAAAAAAAGCTTGGAGTTCATAGCTGTGATTGAAGCTTGTGGACTCCAGGACCTAGGCTTCAGTGGTCAGAAATACACTTGGTCCAATAATAGAGGTATCCATCACAGAGTATGGAAAAGACTGGATAGAGCTCTCGTTAATGATAATTGGCTGGAAAAAATGCCTTAGACTACCATCACTCACCTACCTTCTGTAGGGTCTGATCACTGTCCTCTGCTTTTGGAAATGGTTGCCAGGGAGGAAGAGCATACTAAATACTTCAAATTTCTTAACTGCTGGGCTGATCATCCTAATTTCCTTGACATGGTTAAGTCTTGCTAGGAAAGGGATGTAGAGGGATACATGTGGAGATTCCACCAGAAACTGAAGAGATTATCTAACACCCTCAGCACCTGGTCCAGAGGAGAATTTGGTGATATCTTCATGAAAGTCAAGGAATATGAAGAGAAGGTCAGAACTGTTGAAGAGAGACTTATTCAAGAGCACACTAACAGCAACAGGGCTAATCTTCATGAACTGAATGCAGAATATATTAAGTTCTTGAAACTAGAAGATTTTATTTTAAAGGAAAAGACTCAGCTACAATGGTTCAGAGAAGGAGACCACAATACTAAATACTTTCACTCTCTGATAAGGGAAAGAAGAAGAAGGTTATTTATCCACAAGTTACTCAGGGAAGATGGGGAATGGATACAGGGAGAAGAAGATATTTCTAAGGCTGCCTGTGACCATTTTCAGAACATTTTTACAGGGGAAAACAAACTCATCAATGAGGGTGCTATGGATTGCATCCCTAGGATGATTAACCAGGAACAAAATAATAACCTTACTGCTATGCCTACTATAGATGAGTTGAAAGAGGTAGTCTTCTCTATGAATCCTAATTTTGTTGCTGGGGCCGGATGGGATGAATGGATACTTCTTTCAGAAATGCTGGCAAATCATCAAACATGATCTCTTTGCTGTCATTCAAGCCTTTTTCTGTGGTCAGATAATACCTAAGTATTTTTCTCACTCTTGCAGTGTTCTGCTTCCTAAAGTGTGTAATCCCAACAAGATCACTGAGTACAGAACCATCAGTTTAAGCAATTTTACTAGCAAGATCATTTTTAAACTGGTGAGTTCCAGACTTGGTCCTATTCTACCTGAGATAGTATCCCTCAATCAATCTGGTTTTGTCAAAGGAAGGAGTATAGCTGAGAACATTATGCTGGCACAAGAGATTATTCATCAGATTAAGAAACCTAATATTGGGAGCAATGTGGTTATCAAACTAGACATGGCAAAGGCATATGATAGGGTCTCTTGGTCCTACATATGCTTGGTGTTGAGAAGAATGGGATTTGATGAGGTCTTTATTATATGGTTTGGAGGATCACGGATAACAATTGGTATTCTATTACTATCAATTGCAAAAGACATGGGTTCTTTCATTCCACTAGGGGTCTCAAACAAGGTGACCCATTATCTCCTGCCCTATTTATTTTAGGTGCAGAGGTCCTTTCTAGATCCTTGAACAGACTTCACAATAACCCAGAGTACCATGGTTTCTTCATGGAATCCAGGGGTCCTCAAGTGAATCACTTAAGTTTTGCTAATGATATTATTCTTTTCACTTCTGGAAGACAAAAAACCCTGAGGCTCATTATGAGAACTTTGAAATCTTATGAAGAAACCTCAGGCCAGCTTGTTAACACTGATAAAAGTCACTTCATGGTCCATACTAATGCTTTCAACAACACCAAGGAAAGGATCAAAAGAATCACTTCCTTTAGGCAGAAGAAGGGTCCTCTCACCTATCTTGGTTGCCCTTTATTTGTTGGTAGACCTAGAATCATATATTTTTCTGACCTTATTAACAAAGTGTTGTGCAGAATCACAGGTTGGCAAACAAAATTGCTGAGTTATGGTGGCAGAGCAATCCTTGTCAAGCATGTCTTGCAATCTCTACCTATCCATCTCCTATCTGTTGTGACCCCTCCCGTAACTGTCCTAAAGCAGGTCCAAAGCATCATGGCAAACTTCTTATGGAGATGGAGGAATGAGAGGAAAAAGTACCACTGTGCCTCATGGAAGAATCTTAGCTTTCCTTATGATGAGGGAGGAGTTGGCATGAGGAATCTCAAGTATGTGTGCATGGCCTTCCAATATAAACAATGGTGGATCTTTAGATCCAAGCAGACTCTTTGGGGAGATTTTTTAAAAGCAAAATACTGTCAAAGATCAAATCCTATCAGCAAGAAATGGGACACAGGAGAATCACTGGCCTGGAAACACTTGATGCACAACAAACAGAAAGTCGAGGAGCATATTAAATGGAAACTCAATTCAGGCAATTGTTCATTTTGGTGGGACAATTGGTTAGATGTTGGACATCTTGCTCAATTCTCCTCGAACAGTAATAGATTCAACAATACAACTGTGGCAGAATTTTGGGTAGGGGGGCAATGGAACTTGAACAGGCTCATTCAGCAAGCCTCACACAACCAACTAGACAACATCCTAGCCACAGAGCTCTACATCCAGAGGGACCTCCCAGACCAAGCTATCTGGAAGCTGTGCAATAATGGAAAGTTCACATGTTCATCAGCATGGAATGAGATAAGGGAGAAGAAGACCAAGAATCATTTTAATAATTTCACTTGGCACAAGGCTTCATTTTTGTTATGGAGAACCTTACGTGGTAAACTCCCTACTAATGAAAAGCTAACAAGTTTTGGCAATAAGCCAGCAAGTTGTTTTTGTTGTTGTAACAGGTTAGGCCAGGACACCATAGAGCACACCTTCAACAATGGACCTTTTGCCTCATACGTGTGGAGAAGCTTTGCTGCAGGACACCATAGAGCACATCTTCAACAATGGACTTTTTGCCTTATACGTGTGGAGAAGCTTTGCTGCAGCTGCTGGAATCAACACTGATCACAGCTCCCTGCCACAACTAATCATGCAATGGTGGTCGACCAAATATAACAATGAAGCACATAAGCTGCTATTACAAGCTACTCCAATACTTATTTGCTGGAATCTATGGAAGAATAGATGTGCTAGCAAATATGGAGGGAAGCAGTCCAACATGAGCAAAGTCAAATATGCCATCTACAAGGACAACTATAAACTCATGACTACAACATTTCCTCAAATCAAATGGCCCTCAAACTAGAAGGAACTGATCGACAAAGGGGAAAAATGCATCCACGATACAAAAGTGACTATGGTTAAGTGGATAAAACCACCGGACCATTGGGTTAAAATTAACTCTGATGGTAGTGCATTAAATAACCCAGGCAAACTAGGAGTAGGGGGCATAATCAGGGACCAAGATGGAGAAATGCTGTTAGCTTTTGCCACTCCTTTAGGGGAAGGAACCAACAACAAAGCGGAGCTAGAAGCAGCTATTTTTGGGATGACCTGGTCCCTTGAACTAGGTTATAGAAAAATCATTTTGGAGGTGGATTCGTAGCTTGTGGTTGACTGGATAATGCACAAAGTCGAACCTCATTGGAGCATCAACACACAGATGCTGAAGCTACAGGCACTCATCATGCAGACTCATAAATTTAAATGTAATCACACACTCAGAGAAGCTAACTTTGTGGCTGATTCCCTTTCAAAACACAGTCACAAGATCACTAGTCCACAACTATACTTCAAGAGTCATCAACTACCCAAAGAAGCAAGAGCATATTATCAACTAGACATACTTGAGATGGAAAGTTTTAGAAGAAGGAAGATTAGGAAGATCAAGGATCCCCCCTGAAGTTGTTGCAACCAATTCAACTTAGTTGTAACTACATCTACAGCTTCTTTGAATAGGTATAGCTTTTCAGTTTATACTGTAAAGGGAGACTCTCCCATGTTTATGTTTTCTAGAGTCTATGTATTGAGAGGAGTCCTCTCTTTAGGTGCTTAGTCTCTTGAATTACCTTTTTTGTAAGGGGATGAGTTGACTATCCTTATGGGAAAGTTGACTACTGAACCACCATAGGTTCGGAGGTTAGGTTTATGCCCCCCTCCTTGTATTTTTACTTGTTGAATGGTAAGGCCTGAGGGTGTTGCTCAGCCCCTACCCATCTAAGGGTATTAAAAAAAAAATCCCTAAACCCCAAACCCCAAACCCCAAACCCTAAACCATAAACCACAAACCATAACCCTAAACCCTAAATCCAAAACCTAAACCCTAAATCGTAAACCATAAATCTCAATCTCCTAACCCTAACCCTAAACACCCAAAATCCTAAACCATAAATCGTAAACCCTAATCCTAACCCCTAAATCCTAAACCCTAAACCCTAAATCCTAAATCCTAAACCCTAATCCCTAACACTAAACCTTAAACCCTAAACCCTAAACCCTAACCTTAAACCTAAACCCTAAACACTTAATTGCAAACCCTAAATCCTAAATCCCAAACTCTGATCCATAAACCCTAAACCCTTAATCCCAAACTATGATCACTAAACCAAAAACCCTAAACTCTGAACCTAAACCCTAAACCCTAAACCCTAAATCCTAAATTCTAAACCCTAAATCCTAACTACGAAACCTTAAACCCTAAACCCTAAACGCAAAACCCTAAACCCTAACCCAAAACCGAAACTCTAAACCCTAAATCCAAACACTAAGCTCTTAACCCTAACCCTAAACCCTAAACCCTAATCCAAACTCTAAACTCCAACTCTAAACCCTAAACCCTTAATCCTAAACCCTAAACCCTAAACCCTAAGCCCTAAACCCTAAACCCTAAACCCTAAACTTTGAACCGTAAATCCAAAATCATAGACCGTAAACCCTAAACCCTAAACCCTAACACCTAAACCCTAAACCCTTAAATCCAAACTCTAAATCATAAACCCTAAACCCTAAACCCTAATCCCTAAACTCTAAACCCTAAATCATATACCCCATCGCTTCCTCATTTTTCAATTTTTTTCTCTCTCTAATTTCTCTCTCTACGCGAAACTCTTTCATATTTTACACAGTAGGTACAGCCCCAATGGCTAGTTCACCAGCCGGAATGGCGCGTGAGCCACCGGACCTAGGCCAGCAGAGACGCCTTGAGCAGACGAACAAAACCGATCATGAATCGTCTTCCAATTCGACCTACAACTCCACGAATTTGCAAAACAATGAAGCGATGCATATCGCAATTTTAGAGAGGGAGTTGTACGAGATTCAAAAAATTATTTCCCCAGATCGCGATAAGGTGATTCATCAAAAACTGTTTAGTGGGGATGATTCTCCTCCTCAAAGACTACAACATACTAAAAAATCAGGTGATTCCATCTCCCCAATTAAGAGAACTGAGGAGATGAATTCTGGGAAAAGTTCCAAAAAATCGCCTGAGCGCCGCCTTCAGATTCGTCCACCTTCACGCCAATTTCATGGAGAATTGACCACTGGGGATTAATCACCTGGTGAAGAGGTACATCTCACTACAATTTCAAGTAAAATGGACGGCTCAATCGCCGGGAACATGAACTCCGGTGAACAAATAGCCAAAAAATTGAAAAGTGACGGTGGCACTACTACTGGGAATTATTCGGTGGAGGAAGAGGTCCATCTTACCAATATATCCATCAATATACCTAAAGATCACCACCAAGAAGTAATTCAGGCAAGTTTTGATAAATCTACAACCAATCAACAAGTTGAAGTTGAAGAACTCAATGGCAGAACTAAAGCAAATCATCAGGGGACATTTTCTCAAGACCATGCAAGTCCCAATGGTCAAAAACAAGACCTGCAACCAGTGGAGACACATAAATTAGCTATGAATTTGAAGCAAGGAGACACAAGACTAAGCCAAGACCAAAATGATCAACATGGTAATACGAAGTCGACAACTTTGGAGGTAATTGAAGTGGAAAGCTCATCACACTTCTCATTTGGAGTCAAACCATCGGACACAATCCCAAGAAATGGAGGACAACAAAGACCAGGTACGACCACTAACTACAATACTAAATTTGATCATGATCACAGGCAGGAACATCAAGCAGCAGACAATAATTCACCAAGCAAAAATCCGTGTGAGGGTGGCACTTAAGCAGGTAAGTTTTCTCATCCTAACTTGAATAGAAATGTTGTTAACTGGAGTAGTAAGGATGAGCATGTGACTGCTAGTGCAAAGGGACAAAAGAATGGTATACTGAATGATCTGGAACAGGGCAGGGGGAACTTTGAATCCCAACAGCAGGTTGAACGAAATAATAGTAATGAGAAAAACAAAGGTCAAGCTCCTTTATCTGATCATGGAGGGAACTCTGAACCCAATAATTATCATAGAGAGTTTCCTAAAATTTCTAGTAATTTTGATAGACACACGATTTACAACCAAAAAGGTCAGCAAATTAATCCTCCAAACCAAACCAATGGCCCCAGCAATACCAATGAGAACCAGAAAACCAAACAGGATCAGAGTACAGAACCTGCTCCTTATACTATGGTACAAACACTGGCTGTAAGACTTAGACAAATCTATGCTACACAAGCTACCTCCATAGAGCTGGTTCCCCCAGACATACTACCAAGCAAGGCCAACCTGCAGTGATCTACGATATGGATGACTTCATGAACAAATTGGTTGTGGATTGTAAGTACACCCTTATAGGTAAATTCAGTACCACCATGCCGAAAATAGAACTCATAAGGAAAAGCTTCATCCTACAAACTCAGCTGAATGGGGGGGTCAATATTGCTCACTATAATGCTAGGCATGTGTTTATTGATTTGGACAATGAATTGGACTATAACACTGTATGGACACAACAAAGAATGACTATTGAGGGCAAACTTATCAGAATACAAGCTTGGACTCCTAATTTTAGACCTGAGGAGGAAACACCCATTGTTCCTATATGGGTTCTCCTACCAGGACTACCTTGGCACTATTTCAAAAAAGAGTTCATCACACCCCTGCTTGAATCTGTGGGCAAGGTCCTATACTTAGATACAACTTCCATCAAGAGAACCAGGGCTAGCATGGCCAAGGTTAAAGTCCAAGTGGACCTTACAAAGACTAGACCTAGACATGTTTGGATTGGATTGGATGATGAAGATCTCACCATTGGAAGATGGCAACCTATTGAATATGAAAATATCCCACCCTACTGTACTTACTGCAAACATTAGGGTCACATAATGGATGATTGTAACTTCCAAATAAGGGATGAGGATTTCAAACGAAGGAAAGAGTTGGGAACAGAAATGAAAAGCTGGCAGGAAGGAGAGCAAAGGCAACAAGGAAATGAACACAAGCAAATGAAGACAAAGGATCAAGAGGAGCAGCAACACCAAAACTCTAAGGAAAAGAGTAATCAACAACAAGCTGAGCAGCAAAGGGAAGGAGAATGGTAGGTGTCAAGAAGAAAAAACAATAAGCATCAGGAGGAAAGAATACAGAAGACAATGTGGAGACCAACCTCACCAAAAAACAAAATGTCAAAAGAACAACCACAAATCACAGCTCAGCAAACAGGTACAAGTAACACCTCTAATCATAACTTTTTTACTAACCTTACCATGCAGGAAAAACTCAATGAAGATATCCAGGAGCACAACAGTGAAGAAGAGACAACAACCCAGGAACTACAAAGAAGGTCTAAAGCAGACCATAACCAAAAAATTCAAATCCAGCAAGCAGGAAACAAAATAAACAACAAGAGCATAGGTATTGACTCAATGCTCCCAATCCCCACAGGCCCCAATAATTCTCATCTTGATGATGTTGTTGAAGTTGAATGAGGGATGGATGGGGGATGTCAGGAGAAACAAACTAACATGCAGGAAGGGGTGTCCAAAGGGGGGAATTTGACTCATGTTATGCATGAGGGGTTTCACATTGACCATAGGACTGACCCTAGAACCCCTGCTACCACTAGTCAACAACAGAGTCCAAATCAACAGTAGGTACAACAACAGATCAGAAAGGAGAAGAAAAACACCAACAAAAATAGCAAAAACAAAAGCCATATTGAGACAGGAGCTGCAACTACACAAAGCAAAGGAGCTATGACAAAAGATATAGGATCAAAAACTAGTACTAGCAATCAGGAGCAGACCACAAAAGCAAGAATAAACCTAGCAAAAAAAGGAGAGAAGCTGCAAAAAAGAGACAAAATCAACAACAGGATAACAATTAACAGAGGGAGCAACAAACAGATGGGGAAAATTGCAAGAAATTTATTATGGTAGATGAGTAGATGGGAATTGATATTACTCCTCTACAGGCACAATATATGACCACACCTCTTAATATGCCTCCTAATAAATCACCTGAAGAATGCCAAATAAACAAAGGTCCAGTCATTGATGTGTATGTTGTTGATAATTCAGAAGATGAACCGGATGGGGATAATCAATCTCTTAATGATCCTGATGAGGATGATGAGACCAGTGAGCTATTGATAAAAGCTTTTAGTCCTTCTCCTGATAAAGGACTTGAAGAGGAGATTCAACATGTGGCTGATATTCAAGGATTATCTCCCAGGGGACTGCACCATGATAGATTCCAATTCAAAAAGCAAGATATCAACACTGTCACTGCTGGCAGACCAAATACTAGGCTCTTTTCCTGCACCATGACCTAGGATTATTTATTTTTCTGACCTTATTAACAAAGTCTTATGTAGAATCACAGGTTGGCAAACTAAACTTTTAAGCTATGGTGGCAAAGAAATTCTAATCAAGCATGTATTACAGTCACTACCTATTCACCTATTATCAACAGTGACCACTCCTGTTACAGTCCTGAAACAGATCCAAAGCATCATGGCTGACTTCTTCTGGGGATGGAGGAATGAAAAAAGAAAATACCATTGGGCTTCTTGGAAAAATTTAAGCTTTCCTTGTGAAGAGGGAGGTGTTAGCATGAGAAATCTCAAAGACGTTTGCATAGCTTTCCAATATAAACAATGGTGGTGTTTTAGATCCAAGCAGACCCTCTGGAGAGACTTTTTGAAGGCTAAATATTGCCAAAGATCAAATCCTATTAGTAAGAAATGGGACACGGGAGAGTCCTTGACCTGGAAGCATCTCATGCATAAAAAACATAAAGTAGAGGAACACATTCAGTGGAAGCTCAACTCAGGCAATTGTTCCTTCTGGTGGGACGATTGGCTTGGTATTGGACCTCTTGCTCAGTACTCCACTGCCAGCAATAGACTCAACAACACCAAGGTAGCAGAATTCTGGGTTGAAGGTCAGTGGAACTTAAACATGCTCATTCAACAAGCTCCTCACAACTATCTCGCCAATATTTTAGCTACTGAGCTCCATATCCAGCATGACATCCCAGACCAGGCCTGCTAGAAGCTTAACAGTGATGGAAATTTTACCTGTTCATCTGCATGGAACGAGATAAGGGAGAAGAGGACGAAGACTGCATTCAATACTTTCTGTTGGCATAAGAGTATTCCTTTTAAAGCTTCCTTTCTTTTGTGGAGAACTTTACGTGGTAAATTACCTACTAACGAAAAACTAATCAGCTTTGGCAATGAGCCAGCAAATTGTTTTTGTTGTTGTAACAGGACAGGTCTGGACACCATAGAACATATCTTCAATAATGGACATTTTGCTACCTGCGTATGGAAAAGTTTTGCTGCAACTGTTGGAGTTATCACAGATCACAGCTCTATATCACAACTCATCATGCAATGGTGGTCGACCAAACACAACAATGTTGCACACAAGTTATTATTACAAGCAACATCAATATTCATTTGTTGGAACCTATGGAAGAACAGGTGTGCTAGTAAATACGGAGGGAAACATTCTAATATCAGTAGAGTCAAATATGCCATCTATAAGGACATCTACAAACTCATGACTACAACATTCCACCAAATCAAGTGGCCGGCAACCTGGAGGGAGCTGTTTCAGCTGGGGGAAAGATGTATTCATGACACCAAAGTTACTTGTGTTGAATGGATAAAGCCTCCAGATCAGTGGGTCAAAATCAACACAGACGGCAGTGCATTAAGTAACCCAGGCAGAATTGGAGCAGGTGGCATCATAAGGAACCAAGATGGAGAAATGATTCTAGCTTTTGCTACTCCCTTGGGAAAAGGTTCGAACAACCTAGCTGAAATAAGAGCAGCCGTATTTGGCATGTCCTGGCTGCTTCACCTTGGGTACAAGAATGTCATTTTGGAAGTGTACTCGCAATTATTAATGGATTGGATCACACTTAAAGCTAAACCTCCGTGGAGCATTAGCACACAGCTACAACAACTTCAAAGACTCATCAACCAAACCAACAACTTTAGGAGCAAACATATCCTCAGAGAAGCCAATAATGTGGCTGATTCACTGTCAAAACAAAGTAACAAAATCACATGCCCTCAAATATATTGCAACACTCAACAACTACCAAGGGAAGCAAGGGCCTACTATCAACTAGATATGCTTGGGATGACAAGTTTCAGGAGAAGGAAAATCAAAAGAATCAAAGAGCTCCCTTGATTTTAGAACAATCTTTTCAACCTTGCTATAGTTTAAAAGTATAGCAATCTTGAATAGGTATAGAATTTATTGTTTTTGCTGTAAAGGGAGAGTCTCCCTTATTTACGCTTCCTAGACTATTTGTATCGAGATGAGTCCTCTCTTAGGTGCTTAGTTTCTTGATTTAGCTTTTTGGTAAGGGGATGAGTTGACTAACCTTTCTAGGTAGGTCGATTACTGAACCACCAGAGGTTTGGAGGTTAGGTTTAAGCCCCCCTCCTTGTAATTTTTTGCTTTATTTATGCTAAGGCCTGGGGGTGTTGCAAAGCCCCTGACCCCTTCAAGGGTCATTTAAAAAAAAAAAAACCATATACCCTAAACACTAAACCCTAAACCCTAAATGCTAAATCCTAACCCAAAATGCTAAACCCTAAGCCCTAACCCTAAACCCTAAATCCTAAATCCTAAACCATAATTCCTTAACCCTAAACCCTAAACTCCAAACTCTAAACCCATAACCCTAATTCAAAAAACCATAAACTCTAAATTCTAAACCCTAAACCCTAAATTCTAAACCCTAAATCCTAAAACTAAATCCTAAATCCTAAATCCTAAATCCTAAACCCTCAACCATAAATCCTAAACCCTAACTTGAAAACCCTAAACCATAAACCTTAAACCGTAAACCCTAAACCCTAAACCCTAAACTCTAAACCCAAAATGCTATACTATAAACCCTAACTCCTAAACTCCTAACCCAGAACCCTAAACCCTAATCCCTAAATCCTAAACTCTAAACCCTAAATCCAAGCTCTAAACCCTAAACCCTAAACCTAAATCCTAAACCCTAATCCCTAAACCATAAACCCTATATCCTAAACTCTAAACCCTAATTCCTAACCCTAAACCAAAACTCTAAACCCTAAACCATAAACCATAAACCCTAACCTTAAGCTAAACCCTGAATTGTAAACCCTAAATCCTTTAACCCTAATCCCTATATCCTAAACCCTAAGTCCTAAAACCCTACACCCTACAGCCTAAACCGTAAACTGTAAACCCTAAACCCTAAACCCAAAATGCGAACCCTAAACCCTAAATTATATACCCTAAACCCTAAACTCCTAACCCTAAATCCTAAATTATAAACCCTAAATCCTAAAATCCTAACCATAAACCCAAAACCCAAAACCCTAGACCCTACCTCAAACCTAAACTCTAAACCCTAAACCAAGCTCTAAACCCTAAATCCTAAACCCTAAACCCTAAATCCTAAACTCTAAACCCTAATACCTAAACCCTAAACCCTATATCCTAAATTGTAAACCCTAATTCCTAACCCTAAACACAAAACCCTAAATCCTAAACCATAAACCTTAAAGCCTAACCCTAACCCCAGCTCCTAAATCCTAAACCCTAAATTGCAAAACATAAACCCTAAACCCTACATCCTAAACCCTAAACCCTAAATCCTAAATCCTAAATTTTAAACCCTAAACCCTAAACCCTAAACCCCTAATCCTAAATTCTAAACTTGATGTAAAATGGATTGCCTTGAGGCCTTTAATTCATTACCAAGCTTGGGAACTCCAATGTGTGGAAGAGTTGTTCACAAGGATGGATATTCGTGGGCTTGTAATGGTGGCAAACAAAGGTTCGCATGCGTGGAAGATCGCTTGGGCAGGCGAACGAAAGAGACTGGCCGACATTGGCACTTTGGCGAGCAAGAGGCCTTTGGCGCGTAGCCCAATGGCTTAGGCAATGACCTACAGATCGCCTAAAGTTACAGGTTGTTGGCAAGAGCAAGATCCATCGCCAAACCCTTCGGCGCGTTGCCCAATGACTTGGGCGATGACCCTAGTTCGCCTAATGTTCCAAGACGTAGCTAGAGGTGGAGTCCATGCAGGAAGCCGATCGCCGACCAGTTGGCGCGTTGCCCAACCCACTTGGCTCGCCCTTTATCCTTTAAGGCCACTTTTGGGCCTTATTCACTTAAAACTATAAATAGGCCTATAGGGGCTTATTTTAGGTTAGACAATTTTGAATATTGATGAATGATAATTTTAAATCCTTGTGTGAGTGTTGAAAGCTTGGTAATCTTTTGTTGAACCTTGTTTAGAAACGAGGGTTGCTTGGGGTCTCGATTCCCTTGAGGTCTTCGTAAGAGGTATGTGCTATTGTAGGATTAACGGATTGAGGTCATTGGGTTTAATATATCCTTTGATTGCTTTTTGTTTTCTCTTTGTGTGTCTATCTATTTATCTTGATTAGGTGCTTGTTTAGGGATTGTAATTGGAGGTTTTAGGATTTAATACATCCTTTAGTTGCCAACTGTTCCTCTTCTTGTGTCTCTTCTTCTATCTCTTCTTTTGATTCCGCATCGATTGTGATTCCCCTTGTGAGAGTTACATCATTTGGTATCAGAGCCAAGCTTAGTATCATCCTTACGATTCTAGTCTTGGGTTTGTTGCTACAGAAAAAAAAGGGTTCAAAATATTTTTCTAGAAAACCCCAAAAATTATTTTGTTGATTCGAGTCTTGTTTGAAGTTTCTAAGGTTAGATTAGTGTTCCCTAACCTTAATTGAGTTTGGATCTGAAATTTGGTGAAGTTTGGAGCTCTATTGAAGAATCCACCATTGTTGGGTGAAGAAGCTTGAAAAACTTCAAATGGGTTTTCAGATTTAGGTCAAATTGGAAACTCTTGGGTATTGGGGTTTGATCTCTATATCATTAAGAGTTCATATCTGATATTTGGGTGAAAACGGATTAGAAATCCATTGGGTTTGAAAATTGGGTGTTCTTCATGACTTGAAGAAAGAAGGAAATGGGTTTTGAAATCTGAAGATTTTGGCAAGGAATTGGAGGATAAAAATTATCAGGGTTTGCTTCCTATATCAAGGGAAGCTTGTATCTCAAATTTTGTGAAATTCCGAGTTAAAATCGTTGAGGGTTTTATTTTGGATCTTCATCTTGTTCATAGTTTTCTTGAAGAAAATTAAAATCTTCAAGAAGGAGGAATATTTGAAAAAGGAAGAGTTTGATCCAAAAAGGAAGAAAGAGAAAGAGTAAAAGTGTTTATAAAAAGGGAATTTACCAAAAAAGGGTAAAGAAAAAAGTACAAAGGTGCAGGGGGGACCACCAAGTTTCAATTTTTGAAGTCTTGCAGTTGTAGCTCGAGGAATTTGGGTGATCCCCGACTTGGATTGCCCATTCCACTCGGCGCCTCGCCCTTTGGGCAGCTAGGTCGCCGAGTTGGACCTCATTTTAGTGAAGACACTGGAAATTTATATGTACTAGTATTCTGCGTGTGTACTAGTTCTATTTATATGACGCTTATAAATTGCCGTGTGGTATAGTTATGGACTCGATTTCCTATGCGAATAGAGACAATAGAAAAGGTTTAAAGTGAACTGCCCATAGATTTTGATGCGACCCGATTAATTTGACGTCGATTGAAGTATTTAAACTTGAGATCATAAGGTGGTATTAAAGTCTAAAGTTTAAATTGACATAATGTATATAAGTTTTAAGTTAAATTAAGGGTATTAAGGTCTAGAAATGGAATAAGGTATTGAGGTGCTTGATTGACTACACTAAGCTAGTAGGTGACAAGTAGGTGCATCACCTACTTTGACTTATTGACCAGCCAAAAGGACCAAGTAGGTGCATCACCTACTAAGACTCTTTTGACCATGTTATTGGGCCAAGTTCACTGCCACCTACTTGCATCAAACTAGCCCAAGTTGATTAGAAGAATAAGGGGAAAATGGATAGCCAAGGCCCAATCTTTCCAAGCCCACAAGAAATAATTTGAATGGAAAAGTAGGAGCATCATCTACTTAAATGTGTTGCCTAACTTAAAGACACATGTTGGCTGCAAATGAAGTACAAGAAAGGTGGCAAAAGGCCCAATGTTCTTAAGTCCAAAAAGCCCAAGTGAAAAGTCCAAGTAGGTGGGTCACCTACTTGACAAATTATGGCCCAAAATGAGTGAGAAAGTCGGCCAAAGCAGGTCCCTTTAAAAGGGATAGTTATTAGCTTTTTCCAAGCATTTTTACTTTGACAAAAAATCTGATTTCTAGAGCTTTCTCTCTTCTCTCTTATCTTCATACAACAGCCATTAAATACCATTAGGGTTCTTAAACATTAGGGAGTTCAAGCTATTGGAAGGTATAATTTACGACAAGTTAAGGAGGACAACCTTTACCTTGAAGAATCCAAGTCTTAGCAAGTGGTAGTTCTGTCCAGCAAGGTAAGCTACTGCAATTTTCTCCCTCTTGTGCTTGAGTAGATTAGGACACTTGGTATGTGTTAGTGAGTTGGAAATTGTTACTTTTACATGGTGTAATATTAGGGAGGATGTTCTGGTGATTAGTGCATGTTGGGACAGCCATGGAGGGGAGTCCTCTTTAAATTCAGTTATGAGCTTGTTTGAGCACTTTAAAAGTAATGTTAGCTCTTCAAGTATTGGTGATCAGAAACCATGATTCATATTGCTTCTGTTACATTATTATGTTTAAGGATTGTTTTATGTATGTTATGCTAAGGGATGTGACTGGATGTGCAGGAAAGTTATGGAGACGTTAAAGGACTTAAATATTGCAGGGAGTTTGGGGAGGACCTGATACGAAGGTTGTACAGTATAAAGATGCGATTAAAGGGAAAGGGAAGGAAAGAAAACACTGGCTAGATAAATTGCATGCTTACTGCTTGGTTACTATTTGGGTGAGATCAAGTAGCTCAAATTGATTGATTAGCTACTAATACTAGTCTTATAACTTATTTTATTGTAGAATAGTAATCTGAAGAGAAGGAGCTTAAGTCATACGTATTGAATTGTATAACAAGGTATGTAAGGCTATTCGATTTCCTATTTCTTTGGCATGAATCCAACACTTGCATTACAAAAAAGTAAGCTTTCTAAGTGCTCTTGGTAGTGAGTGATCCACAGTTGCAGTTCCTACTCCCTAGAGCAGTAAATTAAGTACTCTAATATTAGTTTGTTACTAAATGTACGTGCTTACTCTACCAAGTATTAGCATGCGAGGTTTAAACTTGTTTCATAGTCAAAGTACCCTTGGCACATATTTCCCATATATAAATCAAAATGATCCTAGATTACACATGGAACATATGTTTATATGTTGGATATACAATATGCCCATATCATGGCAACTTGCTTCAATTATCTATATATGTCAGTTTTTCACATGTTCATATGTTCCCTTTATTGGTTATTACTCCCATTGTGTTAGACTATAATGTCACCTCACAAGATCCCTACTTGTTCTATTGTGCATTTTATATGTACTTACTTGGAATATGTATCCTAACTAAAGTTAAATCTGCCCACGTTCTCCCTTGGTTCCACGTTCATATATACCTTGTATTTGATATTAGTTAGTGAGTATTTGGCTATCATATAGACTTCAAATCTCTTGGCTGAATGTTAAAGGTCTTCACTTGATATGTGCTTCAATTTGAGATGTCAAAATGGTTACTGAGTCATATAAGCTCCTAAGTATTACACGTTCATGTCACATTTGCTTCCCATGTCATTGTTATTATCGTAAGTCCATATTAATATGTCTTCTACTACTGGTCCATAGTTCCAAATCTCAACATTTATTATGACCACCTAAACAACAATCTCAAAAGAGTTATGATCATCAAAAGAACAATCTCAAAAGAGTTATGAACATCAAAACAACAATCTCAAAGATTAAAGAATCTAAGTGAAGCAAAGATGTATAATTATGGGTGGAAGCCTAGGGGAAAATGCCTAGCATGGGTCGATTTCCCAATTGGTATAGAAGGGTGGCAGCTTAGGAGTGAAAGCCTAGCAAGGGTCGATCCCAATTGGTATAAGAGGGTGGCAGCTGAGGGGTGAAAGCCTAGCATGGGCCGATCCCAATTTGTGGAATTATGAGGACAGAATCCCAAGGGTTAAAATGCCTAACATGGGTCATCCTCTTCTACCGCTGATCAGCTGGTCATTTTTATCATTATGTCTTATAAATATTATAATACAAAGAAAAGAAAAGAATGTAACATACACGATTCCACAAGTATAAGCAAAGGTGGTCACTAATTCTTATCTATTGGTATTTGGTTTCACTTGAGTTCTCATTTTACATATGGTAGTATTATGCCTTACATATTCACTAAAATCTTTCGTACTAACATCCCTTATTGGGGATGTTGCATTTCATGCCGCAGGTACAAGTACTAAACTAGTAGATCTCCCCAATAAAATCACATGATATTTAACAGTTTTTGGTGAGCTCCAGGTTGATTCGGGGTTTGCCGAATCTTTACTATGCGTATTTCATAGTGGTACAGTCATGGATTCCAGTAGAGGCTTTGTAGACATTGTAAAGCTATCATCTCAATTCATAGTTTAACTTGTCACATGTATCAGTTCAGCTAGTCAACATGTGTTGTATATGAAGTTTCTCATTAGTAAATATATCTGCATAGTAATAGTTTACTTTCTCATCATAGGTGACTTGTAAAGCATTTGTTCATATGGTACTTGTCCACTTCACCTAGGGTTGGGGTGTGACACCAAAACCCTAAACCCTAAATCCTAAACAGTAAAGCCTAAACCATAATCCTAAACCCTAAATCCGAAACCCCAATCCCTAAACCCTAAATCCTAGGCCCTAAATACTAAACCCTAAACCCTAATTCCTCAACTCTAAACCCTAAACCCTAAACCCTAAATAAACCCTAGCACCAAACCATTAATCCTAAACCCTATCCTGAACCCTAAACGATAAATCCTAAATACTAAACTCAAAACCCTAAACCCTAAATCCCTAACTCAAAACACTAAACCCCTAACCTCTAAACCCTAAACACATAAACCCTAGACCCTAGAGCATAAACTCTAAACTCTAAACCCTAAACCCCTTAACCATAAACCCTAAACCCAATTCCCTAAACCCTAAACCCTAAACCCAAACCCTAAACCATAAACTCTAAACCTAAACCCTAAATGCTAAACCCTAAACATTAAACCATAAACCCTAAACACTAAACCCTAATCCTAAGCCATTAATCCTAAATTCTAAACTTAAACACTAAACCCTAAAACCTAAACCCTAAATCCCAAACTCTAAACCCTATAGCCTAAACCCAAAATATTAAACCATATACTCTAAACCCTTAACCCCAAAACCCAAAATCATAAAAACTTTCTAAACCCTTAACCCTAAACCCTAAATCCTAATCCTAAACTATTAATCCTAAACTCTATCGTAAACAATAAAACCCTAAACCCTAACCCTAAATCCCAAACTCTAAACACTAAACCCTAAACCCAAAAACCTAAATAATAAATCCAAGATCCTAACCACGAAACTCTAAACCTTAAACCCTAAACCCTAAACCATAAACTCTAAACCCTAAACCCTAAACTTACCCTAAACCCTAAACCCTAAACCCTAAACCTTAAACTCTAAACCCTAAACCCTAATCTCTAAACTCTAAACCCTAAACCCTAAATCCTAAACTCTAAACCCTAAACCCTAACCCTAAACTCTAAACCCTAAACCCTAAATCCTAAACTCTAACCCCTAAACCCGAAATGCTAAACCCTAAACTCTAATCCTTAAACCTAAACCCTAGACCATAATTCCTAAACTCTAAACCCTAGCCCTAAACCCAAAACCTAAACACTAAACCTTAAATCCTAAACTCAAAACACTAAACCCTAAACCCTAAATCCCAAACTTTAACTTCTAAACCGTAACTGTTAAACCCTATACCCTAAATCTTAAACTCAAACCCCTAAGCCCTAAACCCATAAACTCTAAACCCTAGACCCTAAACCCTAAACTCTAAACCCTACACCCAAAAATCTAAATCCCTTAACCATCAACCCTAAACCCTAAAGCCTAAACACTAAACCTAAACTCAATACCCTAAAACCTAAACCCTAATCCTAAACCATTAATACTAAACTATAAACCTAAACACTAAACCCTAAACCCTAAACCCAAAATCCCAAACTCTAAACCCTAGACCAAAAACCATAGATCCTAACCGCCAAACTCTAACCACTAATACCTAATCCCCTAAACCCAAAACCCAAAACCCAAAACCCTAAACCCTAAACCCTAAACCTTAAACACTAAACCATAAACCATAAACCCAAAACCCGAAACTCAAAACCCGCAACACTAAACCCTAAATCCTAACCCTAAACCCTAAACACTAAAGCCTAAACCGTAAACCTAAACCTTAAACCGCAAACCCTAAATCTAAACCCTAAACCCTAAATCCTAAACTCCTAACCCTAAACCATAAAACCTAATTCTAAACGCTAAACCATATATGCTAAATACTAAACTCCTAACCCTAATCCCTAAACCCGAAACTCGAAACCCTAAACCTAAACTCTTAACCCTAAATCCAAACTCTAAATTCTAAACCCTAAACCTTAAATCCTAAACTCCAAACCCTAATCCCTAAACCATAAACCCTAAATCCTAAACTATAAACCCTTATCCTTAAACCTAAACATGAAACCCAAAACCCAAAAACCTAAACCCTAAACCCTAAACCCTATGCCCTAACCCTAATCCAATAATCCTAAACTCTAAACCTAAACACTAAACCCTAAAGACTAAACCCTAAATCCCAAACTAAAAACCATAAACCCTAAACCCTAAATCCTAAATACTAAACCCTAAAACCTAAACCCTAAAACCTATACCCTAAACCATAAACCCTAAACTCTAAACCCTAAACCCTAAACCCTAAATCGTAAACTCTAAATCCTCAACTCCTAGCTCTAATCCCTAAACCCACAACCCTAACGCTATAACTAAACTCTAAACCCTAAATCTAAACTCTAAACCATAAACCCTAAATCCTAAACTTTAAACCCTAATCCCTAATCCTAAACCCGAAACCCAAAATCCTAAACCATAAACCATAAACCTTTAACCCTAAACCCAAAAAACTAAATCCTAAACCTTAAAATGTAAACCTAAATCTCTAAACCCTAAACCCTAAATCCTAAACCCTAAACTCAAAATCCTAAGCCCTAAACTCTAAACCCTAAACGATAACCCTAAACCCTAAACACTAAACCCTAAATCCTAAACTCTAAACCCTAAACCCTAAAACCTAATCCCTAAACCCTAAACCCTAATTCCTAAACAATAATTCCTAAACTCTAAACCCTAAAACCTAACCAAAAACCAAAAACTCTAGCCCTAAATCCTAAACCATTAACCCTACGCACTAAACCATAAACCCTAAGCCTTAAACCCTAAACCTTAAACCCTAAATCCTAAACACTAAACCCCAAACCCTAAACCCTAAACCATAAACCCAACACCCTGATCCCTAAACCCTAAACCCTAAGCCAAAAATCCTCAGCCCTAAACCCAAAACCCAAAACCCAAAGCCAAAAATCCTAAACCCTAAACTTGGAATACTAAACCCTAAACTATAAACCGTAAACCCTAAACCCTAAACCCTAAACTCAAACTCGAAACTCTAAACTCTAACCCTCAACCATTAATCCTGAACCCTAAACCTAAATAGTAAACCCTAAACACTAAATCCCAAACTCTAATTCCTTAACCCTTAAACCCTAGGGTTGGGTTGTGACACCAAAACCCTAAACCCTAAACCTTAAATCGTAAACCTTAAAGCCTAAACCATAATCCTAAACCCTAAATCTTAAACCTTAAATCCTAAACACTAAACCTTAAACCCTAAATCCAAGGCCCTAAATACAAAACCCTAATCCTAAAGCCTAAACCCTAACCCTAATTCCTCAACTCTAAACCCTAAACCCTAAACCCTAATTCCTCAACTCTAAACCCTAAACCCTAAACCCTAAATAAACCCTAGCCCTAAACCACTAATCTTAAACCCTAAACCCTAAACCCTAAACCATAAACTCTAAACCCTAAACCCTAAACTAACCTTAAACTATAAACTCTAAACCCTAAATCCTAAGCCTTAAACCCTAAAGCATAATCTCTAAACCCTAAACCCTAAATCCTACAGTCTAAACCCTAAAACCTAAACCTAAACCCTAAACACTAAACACTAAATCCTAAACTCTAAACACTAAACCCTAAACCCTAAACCCTAAACTCTAATCCCTTAACCCTAAACTCTAAAACCTAATTCTAAACCCTAAACCCTAAATCATAAATTCTTAATCCTAAACTCCTAGCCCTAATCCCTAAACCCAAAACCCTAACCTTATAACTAAACTCTAAACCCTAAATCTAAACTCTAAACTATAAACCCTAAACCCTAAACCTTAAACCCTAAACCAAATATCCTAAACTCTATACACTAATCCCTAAACCACAAACCCTAAATCCTAAGCTCTAAACCCTAATCCCTAATCCCTAATCCAAAACCCTAAATCCTAAACCCTAAACCCTAAACCCTAATCTCAAAATCCTAAACCCTAAACCCTAAATCCTAAACTCTAAACCCTAAATGATAACCCTAAACCCTAAATCCAAAACTCTAAACCATAAACCCAAAAATCTAAACCCTAAACCCTAATCCCTAAACCATAATTCCTAAATCCTAAACCAAAAACCCTAGACCTTAAATCCTAAACCCTAAACCCTAAACCCTAAAATGCTAAACCCTAAATGCTAAACCCTAAACCCTAAACCAATCGCTTGATGTGCGGCGTCAATTTCGATCAACTTCTAATGAGATGAATGAAGTTGTAAACACTGGGGAATCTTCCCCAGGTCAAGGGCTACATCATACTGGAATCTCAAACCATTTTGAGTGAGAAATCTCCAGCGACATGAATTTCGGCAATGTCACCGGAGCTCCGGTCAATAATGGTGATGAAGAATTACACCAAAAGCCTCATTGTGATGAGAATGACCTCACTAAGGTAACAGACCCCATAATTCAACAACAAAATGATATTTGTTCGTCTTGTAATCTGCAGGATCAAGTGACTGCAATAGAAAATGTTTGCAACAAAGGAGAGGAGGTTGAATCGGTTAGAATAACAAACATGTTGAATCAAGAAAACAATCAGGAATTGCAACATGAGCTAAGGAAGCCTACCACAAAAGAAAGCACAGATGCAAACGAGCAGAAGAAAATGCAGGGGAAGCCAGATGCAACAGCAAACCAAACACAAGTAGCACAACACATAAATTAGGAGGAGCAAACAGGGGTACCAAACGAGAAACAACATGTCAAAGGGGATAAGGTCATTTGGAAGGTGAAGGAGAAGACAAATCCTAATGAGAATATGGCAGGTAAGTCTCTTCATAACTTGCAAGCACCTCATGATCATAATACTAATCTTTTCCATAATGCAAAAGTTGTTAATCAAAATGAGCATGAGAAGGGTAAATCTGTTATACAGGATGATGGAACAGGGCAGAATGAGAAGCAAAATCACATGAGAAACAAACTTGTGAATCCTAGCATTCCCCCCCCCCCCCCTATCAAGGTGTCATCTAACTTTGATACTTATAAACCTTACATGAACAACACCAACCAAAATGCCAATCAGCAACATCAGAACAAGCTTCCTACCAATAGTTCCATTAACAAAAACAACATCACACAAATCCCTGATCCTTCCCCCCCCCCCCCTTTGTATCTCAGACCTTAGCTAACAGATTGAAAGCTATCCAGAACTGTAACGCCCCTCGGGTAGACATTAATCCCCCTATTATTACCACTAAGCAAGGATATCCTTCCATAACATTCCATGAAGAAGACTTCATGTACAAAATGGCTGGCAGATGTAAATACACCTTGGTGGGTAAGTTCACTAACTCTATGCCCAAAATGGAGGTAATCAGAAAAAATTTTGTTGCTCAAACTCACCTTATTGGAGCTGTTAAGATTGCACATTACAATTCGAGGCATATTTACATTGATTTTGACAATGAAGCTGGTCACATCAATGTTTGGACAAAGCAAAAAATGTTTATAGCAGGACATTCTATGAAAATACAAATGTGGAGTCCAGAATTTAAACCAGAAGAGGAGACTCCTGTAGTCCCTATTTGGATCACACTTCCTGAGTTACCTTGGCACTGTTATTATATGGATATCTTGACCACTATACTGTCACCTATTGGAAAAGCTTTGTATCTTGATTCAGCATCTTTACAGAAAACTAGGGGTAGTGTGGCAAAAGTCAGAATCCAGATAGACTTGACCAAGGAAAGACCTAGACATGTTTGGTTGGGATTTTCTGAAAAAGATCCTACTAGAGGAAAGTGGCAAATTATCGAGTATGAAGAGGTACCATCTTACTGCCTATACTGTAAACAGCAAGGTCACTTTGTGGGAACATGCCCTATGAAGACTAGAGATGAAGAGATCAAACAAAGAAAAGAAATGGAAGCTAACAAAAAAGGACAGGACAAACAGCAGAATAAAGGAACTAAAAACTATCAGCCACAGGAGGAAGGCAGAGAAAAAATGCAGTCAAAAAACCAAAATCATGCAGGAGACCATAATGCCACTAATAACACTCGCAAGGAGGAACAATGGCAGACTCAAGGCAGAAAAAGAAACAACAATCACATTCAAAATCAGTATCAAGGTAAAGAAAAAAATTCTCAAATGCAGGTACAACAGACCAAGGACTCAAAAGCAACAAAGCATGCAGGAAACAGGTATGAATACTAAACCTTTGACAAACTTTGAGAATGAATCTGGTGATCAGATTCCTAAACCCCCACCCCCTGTAATTGATGTGGATGATGATCATTATCTTAACAATGATACCCCTTCCCCTGTAATTGTTGTGACTGATGTGCCTGATGTAGTTATTGGAGGGGGGATGGTTGTGCAGGAGAAACTTTCTAACATGTAGGAAGGGGTACCAAAGGGGAGGGTATTGCCTCATGTTATGCATGAAAACCAATCAACTGACCATAGAATTGACCTTCAAACCCCTGCTACCACTAAACATCAACAGAAAAAACAGATTAATTAAGACACTGTAGAAACTTACCAGGATCAGATTCAAGGTGGAAATCAACAGGTTCAAAACAACAAGGAAGATGGTAAACAACACAAAGGGGCCATGGCCAAAGACATGGGGAATAATGCTAGCACTAGCAGACATGATCAGACTCCTAAAAGCAAAAATAAACCAAGTAAGAAAAAGAGAGATGCAAACAAGAAGAAACAGTCGGAATTGCTAGAGCATATACACAAAGACAATAACCATGATATTATTCAAAATGAAGGGGCAGTGCCATGCAAAAATTTTATCATGGTTGATGATCACTAAGGCATGGATGTTCTACCTCTTAACATTCAATATAATACTCCTCCCCAAGGCAAACCTCCTGATCAGACACATCTGGAGAAAAAATTTGCAAGAGCGCAAGTTATAGATGAGTATGAAGTTGAGAATTCGGAAGACGAAGTGGATATAGACAATCAGACCTTTGATGATCAGGATGAGGATGATGAAGCTAGTGAACTTTTGATCAAAGCATTTAGTCCAAACAATGACAGTGTTCTGGAAAAGGAGCTTCAGCAGGTCACCAGTAAACAAGGTCTCTCCCCCAGAGGCATACACCTAGAAAGACTTCCTTTAAAGAAGTCTACTCATGCTATCACTGCCACTTCAGGAAGACCAAACACAAGGTTGTTCACCTCCAGATCATCTCAATGATAAGTACAATCATTTGGAATGCTAGAGGTATCAATACCCAAGGTGTTATTGAAAGATTCAAAAATCTCAAAAATATGCATCACTTGTCCATGATTGTTATATTGGAACCTTTCTTAGACCACATTCAATTGAACATGTTTAAAAGTATGCTTGCCATGGATTATGCTACTAGCAACACCAATGGAAAGATTTGGCTTTTTTGGACAAATGACATTTCCTGTAAGGTTCTAGAGGCAGATGAACAACAAGTCACCTGCGAACTCAGTCATGTGGAAGCTCTTGATACTTATATAAACACCTTTGTCTATGCCAAATGCAAAGAATATCTCAGAAGACCTTTATGGGACAGACTACTACACTATGCTGATACTATTAACACCATCCCTTGGTGCACAGTTGGTGATTTCAATGTCATAACAGATATAGAGGAAAAGCTTGGTGGACTTCCTTACAACATGAGAAAAAGTTTGGAATTCATTGGAGTGATTGAAGCTTGTGGACTCATGGACTTAGGTTTCAATGGATCTAAATTCACTTGGTCTAACCAAAGAGGCATCAACTTCAAAATCTGGAAACGACTGGATAGGGCTATGGTTAATGATAGGTGGTTGCAAGACATGCCTCACACTAACATCACCCACCTTCCCTCTGTAGGTTCTGATCATTGTCCTCTTCTTATGGAGATGAGTGCCAGGAAAGAAAACCATATCAAATATTTCAAAATTCTCAATTTTTGGGCAGACCAACCTTCCTTTTAACTACCATGACAGAGTGTTGGAACAGGAAAATTTAAGGGAATCCTATGTGGATCTTTCATCATAAATTAAAAAAGGTAGCTTCCACTCTTAGTACTTGGTCTAAAATGCAGTTTGGTGATGTCTATGCTACAGTCAGAGACTATGAAGAGAGAGTTAAAATTGCTGAAGAGAATCTTATCCATGACAATACTGAGGACAACAGAACTGCTCTACATGAGATTAATGCTAAGTATATCAAATTCATGAAGTATGAGGATTCTATTCTCAGACAAAAATCTCAACTTCAATGGTTCAAAGAAGGGGATGGCAACACCAAATACTTTCACGCCTTGATAAGAGGAAGAAGAAGAAAGTTATTTATTCACAAAATCCTTAATGACAAAGATGAATGGCTCCAGGGTGATGATCATATTGCTGAAGCTGCCTGTGAACACTTCCAGAGCATTTTCACAGGAAAGGATAGACTTATTGATGAAGTCCCTATGAATTGCATTCCAAGGATGGTTACTCAAGAACAGAACGACAGGCTAAAGGGCATACCAACTATTGAAGAGCTGAAAGAAGTTGTTTTCTCCATGAATCCAAACTCTGCTGCTGGACTGGATGGGATGAATGACTGTTTTTTTCAGAAATGCTGGAACATTATTAAGAAGGACCTCTTGGCAGTCATCCAAGCCTTCTTCAGTGGCCAAATGCTACCAAAATATTTCTCTCATGCTTGCCTTGTTTTGCTGCCTAAAGTGAATAACCCCAACAAACTTTCTGAGTTTAGACCAATAAGCTTGAGCAATTTCACTAGCAAAATTGTGTCTAAACTGTTATGTCTCAGAGTTGCCCCTATTCTACCTAGTTTGATTTCACCCAATCAATCAGGTTTCGTCAAGGGAAGAAGCATCTCTGAAAACATTATGTTGGCTCAAGAGATTATTCATCAGATAAAAAAACCTACTATTGGTAGTAATGTGGTTATAAAACTTGACATGGCCAAAGCATATGACAGAGTTTCGTGGTCTTATACTTGCTTAATTCTTAGGAAGATGGGGTTTGATGAAATATTTATTGATATGGAGTGGAGGATTATGGCTAACAACTGGTACTCCATCATCATAAATGGCAAGAGGTATGGTTTTTTCCACTCCACAATAGGCCTTAAGCAAGGAGATCCTTTATCCCCGGCCCTATTTATTTTAGGTGCCGAGGTCCTATCCAGATCCCTGAACAGACTTAATCATAACCCTCTTTATAATGGTTTTCATATGGAAAATAGGGGCCCTCAGATCAACCATTTGAGTTTTGCGGATGATATCATTATATTCACTTCAGGAAGGAAGAAATCTCTTAAGCTTATAATGAATACTTTGGCAAATTATGAAAGAATTTCTGGCCAGCTTATTAATAAAGCTAAAAGTCATTTTTTACTTCCTTCTAATGCCTTCAGCAGTACCTGTGACAGAATCAAAAGATGTACAGGTTTCCATCAAAAAGAGGATCCTATTACTTACCTTGGTTGCCCCTTATTTATTGGTCGACCAAGAATTATCTACTTCTCGGACATCATCAGCAAAGTTGTGAACAGAATCACAGGGTGGCAGTCGAAGCTCTTGAGCTATGGTGGCAAAGCAACTCTAGTCAAACATGTTCTTCAATCACTGCCTATTCATTTGCTGTCTGCTATCTCCCCTCCTTCAACTATCATTAAGCAAACCCAAGGTATTATGGCCAACTTCTTCTGGGGGTGGAGAAATGACCAAAAAAAGTATCATTGGTCTTCATGGAAAAATTTAAGCTTTCCTCACGATGAAGGAGGTATTGGTTTCAGACTTATGAGCGATGTATGTCAATCTTTCCAATACAAACATTGGTGGGTATTCAGGTCAAAACAAACACTTTGGGGGGATTTCTTAAGGGCAAAATACTGTCAACGATCCAACCCGGTAAGAAAAAAAGGGGACACTGGTGAATCACAAGCTTGGAGAAACATGATGAGAAACAAGCACATTGTGGAAACTCATATTCAATGGAAAATCAAATCTGGTTCTTGTTCCTTCTGGTGGGATAATTGGCTTGGCATTGGTCCTCTAGCTCAATACTCTAATAACAGTAATAGATTCAATATAGACACTGTTGCTGACTTCCTGGAAGAGGGGCAATGGAACTTGTAGAAAATTATTCAACAAGCTCCACAAGATTATGTACACAGCATTCTGGCAGTTCAGTTCCAGCTACTACCAGGTATCGCTGATCAACCTGTTTGGAGCCTCAATTCCAGTGGTGAATTCACGTGTACCTCTGCATGGAATGTCATTAGAGAGAAGAGATCAACAACCAAGTTCAACACTTATAATTGGCATAAAAACATTCCATTCAAATGTTATTTTCTCTTATGGAGGGCTGTCCGGGGCAAGTTGCCCACGAATGAAAAACTTGCCAGATTTGGGGTGGATCCTAGTGACTGTCACTGCTGCCAAGTACGTGATCTGGACACCATTGAACACATCTTAAACTCTGGAATTTTTGCCACCAAGATTTGGAAGTTCTTTGCCAATTCCTTGGGTATCCCGACTGACCACCTTCCACTCAGACAGTTAATTATGAGATGGTGGAGATCCAATTACAACAATGAAGCACATAAACTTATTATACAATCCACTCCAATCTTTATTTGTTGGAACTTGTGGAAAAATAGATGCGCTAAGAAATACGGAGGTAAGCAATCCAACATTGCTAGGGTCAAATTTGTTGTCTTTAAAGATACTATTAAACTGCTGCATATAGTATTTCCCTATATTCCATGGCCCTCTAGCTGGAAGAATATTTGTATCCTCATCGAACAATGGTACCGTGATATCAAAGTCACTCTAGTGCAATGGATCAAGCCTCCTGAGATGTGGGCTAAGCTCAACACTGATGGAAGTGCCTTAAGCAACCCGGGGAAAATAGGAGCAGGGGGTATTCTTAGAGATTCCAATGGGAAGTTAATCTTTGCAAACTCAGTTCCTTTAGGGGAAGGCACCAACAACCAAGCAGAAGTGGAGGCTGCTATCTTTGGTATAGCGTGGTGTGTTCATCTAAAGTACCACAAAATCATCTTAGAGGTCGACTCTCAGCTGCTGGTTGACTGGTTGCTGGCCAGATCAACACCTCCATGGAATATTGCCTCCCAAATGTAGAAACTACAAACGCTCACTACTCACTTCTCCCACTTTAAATGTAACCACACCTTCAGAGAAGCCAACTATGTCGCAGACACTCTCTCCAAACACAGCCACCAAATCAACACTCCTCAAATATATTTCAATATTCAAAAACTCCCAAAGGAAGCAGCAGCATATCTCCAACTTGAAATGGCTGGTACAGCAAGCTTCAGAAAAAGGAAAATGAAGAGAATCAAGAAACCCCCTTAAAGCAGTAGCATACTGATGGACCTCTGAAAGTGCATGAACTCTCTCACAAGCCATTTTTGGTGATCTCCCTGTCATCTCCCATTAGGCTATTTCTTGTTAAGTCATAGTTTTTTATGTAGAACTCTTCTTTTTAATGTAAGGGGAGAGTCTCCCTCATTTATGTTTTTCCTAGAATCTTTGTATCGATAGGAGTCCTCTCATATAGGTGCTTAGATGATAGGTTTCCATTCTAGTTCGGGGAAGAGTTGGAGAACCTTAGTAGGCTACCGACTCTTAAACCACCATAGGATCGGAGGTTAGGTTTATGTCCCCCTCCTTGTACTTTGCTTTTTAATTTATGTTAAGGCCTGGGGGTGTTGCTAAGCCCCTGATCCCTCCAAGGATCGTTCAAATAAAAATAAAAATAAAAACCCTAAACCATAAACTCTAAACCCTAAACCCTAAATTCTAAGCCCTAAACCCCAAACCCTAAACCACAAACCATAACCCTAAACACTAAATCCAAAACCCTACACCCTAAGCCCTAAACCCTAAATCCTAAGCCCTAAATCCTTATCCCTAAATCCTAAATCCTAAACCCTAAACCCAAAATCCAAAACCCAAAACACAAAACCCAAAGCCAAAAACCCTAAACCCTAAACTTGGAATGCTAAATCCTAAACTTTAAAGCGTAAACCCTAAACACTAAACCCTAAACCCTAAATCCTAAACCCTAATTCCTAAACCCTAAACCCCAAACTGTAACCCTGAACACTAAATCCAAAACCCTACACTCTAAGCCCTAAACCCTAAATCCTAAGCCCTAAATCCTAAACCCTAAACCCTAAACCAAAAACCCAAAACCCAAAACACAAAACCCAAAGCCAAAAACCCTAAACCCTAAGCTTGGAATACTAAATCCTAAGCTTTAAAGCGTAAACCCTAAACACTAAACCCTAAATCCTAAACCCTAATTCCTAAACCCTAAACCCCAAACCCTAAACCCCAAATCGTAACCCTAAACACTAAATCCAAAACCCTACATCCTAAGCCCTAAACCCTAAATCCTAAGCCCTAAATCCTAAACCCTAAACCCTAAACCAAAAACCCAAAACCCAAAACACAAAACCTAAAGCCAAAAACCCTAAACCCTAAACTTGGAATACTAAATTCTAAACTCTAAAGCGTAAACCCTAACCCCTAACCCCTAAACCTTAAACTCTAACCCTCAACCATTAATCCTAAACCCTAAACCTAAACATTAAACCCTAAACCCTAAACCCTAAATCCCAAACTCTAAACCCTTAATCCTAAACCCTAGGATTGGGTGTGACACCAAAATGTTAAACCCTAAACCCTAAATCCTAAATCGTAAACCTTAAACCATAATCCTAAACCCTAAATACTAAACCCTAAACCCTAAATCCTAGGCCCTAAATACTAAACCCTAAACCCTAATTGTGAAACCTAAGCCCTAAACCTAAACCCTAAACACTAAATAAACCCTAGCACTAAACCATTAATCCTAAACCCAAAACCTAAACTTTAAACTCTAAACCCTAAACCCTAAACCATAAACTTTAAACCCTAAACTCTAAACCTACACCCTATACCCTAAACCCTAAACCCTAAACTAACCCTAAACTTTAAACTCTAAACCTTAAACCATAAAACCTAATCTATAAACCCTAAACCCTAAATCATAAACTCTAAACCCTAAACCATAACCCTAAACCCTAAACCCTAAACCCTAAACCCTAAATCCTAAACTCTAAACCCTAGACCCTAAACCCTAAATGCTAAACCCTAGACCCTAAACCCTAAATGCTAAACCCTATACTTTAATCCCTAAACCTTAACCCTAAACTCTAACCCTAAACCCTAAATCATAAACTCTAAATCCTAAACTCCTAGCCCTAATCCCTAAACCTAAAACCCTAACCCTATAACTAAACTCTAAACCCCAAATCAAAATTTAAACTCTAAACACGAAAACTTAAAACCTAAACCGTAAATCCTAAACTGTAAACCTTAATCCCTAAACCATAAACCCTAAATCCTAAACTCTAAACCCTAATCCCTAATCATAAACCCGAAATCCAAAATCCTAAACCATAAACCATAAACCCTTAACCCTAAACCCAAAACCCTAAACCCCAAACCCTAAACCCTAAACTCTAATCCCTAAACACTAAACCCTAAACCCTAAACCCTAAACTCGAAACCCTAAATAATAACCCTAAATCCTAAACTCTAAACACTAAAACCAAAAACCAAAAACCTAATCCCTAAACCATAATTTCTAAACCCAAAAACCTAAACCTTAAACAAAAACCAAAAACCCTAGACCCTAAATCCTAAACCCTAAACCCTAAATCTGAACCATAAACCCTAAACCCTAAACCATAAACCCTAATCCCTAAACCATACCCTAAACCCTAAATCTTAAAACCTAAATCCTAAACCCAAACCCTAAATCCTAAACCCTAACCCTAAACCCTAAATCCAAAACCCTTCACCCTAAGCCCTAAATCCAAAACCCTACACCCTAAGCCCTAAATCCTCAACCCTAAACCCTAAACACTAAACCTAAAACCCAAAACCCAAAGTCGAAAACCCTAAACCCTAAACTTGGAATACTAAACCCTAAACTCTAAACCGTAAATGCTAAACACTAAACCCTAAACCCTAAACCCTAAACTCAAAATTCTAATCCCTAAACGATAAACTTAAACACTAATTCCTAAACCCTAAACCCTAAATCCTAAAACCTAAATCCTAAACCCTAAACCCCAAACCCTAAACCCTAAACCCTAAATCCAAAACCATAAACCCTAAACCCTAAACACTAAATCCCAAACCCTAAATCCTCAGTCCTAAACCCATAAACCCTAAACTCTAAACTTGGAATACTAAACCCTAAACTCTAAACCATAAAACCTAAACACTAAACCTTAAACCCTAAACCCTAAACTCTAACCCTCAACCATTAATCCTAAACCCTAAACCCTAAATCCCAAACTCTAAACCCTTAACCCTAAACCATAAACTCTAAACACTTAACCCAAAACCATAAACTCTAAACTCTTACCCCTATACCCTAACCCTAAACCCTTAAACCCCAACCCTAAACCCCAACCCTAAACCCTAAAAGCTAAACTATAAACTGTATATCCTAAACTCATAACCCTAAACCCTAAACCCTAAATCCTAAACTCTAACCCTAAACCCTAAACCCTAAACCATAAACCATAAACCCAAAGCTCTAACCCCACACCCTAAACCGTAAATTCTAAACCCTAAACCTAAAGCCTAACCCATTAATCCTAAACCCTAAAGCAAAAGCTAAACCCTAAACCCTAAACACTAAATCCTAAACACCAAAAGGATAAACCTAAACCCTAAACCCATACCCTAAACCCTAAACCCTAAATTATAAACCCAAAACCCCAATCCATATCCCTAAACCCTTCAACCCTAAACACTAAACCATAAACCCTAAACCCTAAACCTAAACCATTAGTCCTAAACCCTACACCTAACCACTAAACCTTAAACAGTAACCCTAAATCAAAACCTCTAAACACTAAACCATAACCCCTAAACCCTAATCCTCTAAACCACTAAACCCTAAACCCTAAACCCTACACCTAACCACTAAACCCTAAACAATAACCCTAAATCAAAAACTCTAAACACTAAACCTTAACCGCTACCCTAAACCCTAAACCCTTACTAGGAACAATAAATGCTAAACTCTAAACCCTAAACCCCTTAACCCTAAATCCTAAATCCTAAACCCTAAACCTTAAGCCCTAAACCCTAACCCTAAAGCCTAAACCCTAAATCTAAACCCTAAACCTAAACCAAAAACCCTAAACCCTAAACCCTAATCCCTAAACCCTAAACACTAAACCCCATACCCCAAACCATAAATCCTAAACCCTAAACCCTAAACTTAAACCCTTAACCCCAAGCCCTAATAATAAACCCTGACCCTAAACCTCAACTCTAATCCCTAAATCCAACTCTAAACTCTAAACTCTAAACCCTAAATTCTAAATTCCAATTACCACCTTACTATCTCGAGTTTAAATACTCCCATTGGAGTTAACTTGCAGTACACATGCTAAAACGTGCAAGGCAACGCATCACCTTCCGAGCTAGTTTAAACTAACGCTAATCATATAAGAAACACGGTCCCTCACATATACTATAAGGCTATGTCAAGTATCCCAAAAATAGAACAAGCATATGCATAATAACGGCTGTTACATCAAATACCCTCAACCATCCACCGAGGTCAAAAGGATAGAAGGTCCACATAACTGGATCAAGTGCTCCTCCATTTATCAGGTGGGCACTTGTTCCTCCCAACAGCATACTCCACTCAACAGCATGAGCATCTTCATATGTAAACAAGTAATAGAGAAAGGTGTCTCGCAAATCAACCTCCTCTAGGGTGTTTTCATGTGTATGACTACCAATAGGCTCAAAAGCATTGGTCACACTATCAAGGAGTGAAACACACCAAGAAGAAGAAGTAACGGGAAAACATACACCACCTTCCTCCTCATCACATTCCTTGCCCACAAGGGTACTCTCATCTTCCAAGAAGAGATTTCCATCTTTGGGAGGGAAAGCCTCACACCATAGTGGGTTACTATAACAAGTATAGCTATCAAGAACTATACTCGTCTCAAGATTCACACCACTAGGTACAACGCTAGGAGTGATTTCATCATCTTCAAAAAGGATATTGTACTTAAAGAGGGAATCATCAACCACTAGGGAAGAATTAAAACATGCAAGTTCACCCTCAAAAAGACACATATCATCTTTCAAACTACTTTCAACCACATGATCTCTATGAGCAAAGCAAGCAATTGGATCAGCCACAAAAGACATGCTCAAAGAGTCACTCCTAAATCAGATGATCAACATTCTCATTAATGCCACCAACTTGAGGTTCCTTAATCACATTACAAGGACCCTCAACCAGTGAACTACACTTACAAACAGGTTGATCAACACAATCAATACAAAATAATGAACTAAAAGCATAGGTGTCAACACTAGGTGGACACAAATCGATCTTACTAGAAGAATCAATTCGGTCATCAATAGGATCAACTAGTGCATCCACATTCTCAACAAGCACATTATCAACACATGGTAAAGAATCAATAAGCTCACATAAAGACAAGCTAACATTCACACATTGTTCATTTGCAATGGTAAAAGTGTTAAGATTAGCTATAGTACCTTGACGCCCGCAAGAAAGATCTTCTTTACCCTCAAATGACACTCCCGTAGGAATGTTGGGACAGCCCACAAATGCATCCATCACAAGGGCTTCATGAGGATCCTGCAAAAGAAAAGAAATAGAATAGGGAAGGGAAGAGTGAGACAGGTTAGCTGGCAACTCGTGATCCTTAAGGATCAATGCACTTTTGACTCCCACATCCCCCCTCATTTCTTTATGCTCAGCCAATAACAAGTTGGCCTTTCCCTTCAACTTCCTCTTTTCTCCTTCTCTTTGGGCCTCAGCCTCCACATGTCCCTCCTACTTTTTCCTTTTATCCCTCAACTTATCCATCTTTCGATACAACTCTATGACTTGGGATGGTGAAATTGGCTTAAGGATATATTTACAACCCATCGACATGACGGTATAGGTGTTGTGCCTTCCATCATGTATTGACGCGTGGCTGTGTTGCCAAGGCCTCCCGAGTAGTACATGACTAGCTTGCATGGGAATCACATCACAAAGTACAGCATCATGATATTTCCCAATTTGGAACTTAATCAACACATGTTCATGTACCCTCAATTCCTCCTCATTTAACCATTGAAGTGTGTATGGTTTAGCATGCTTAGTGGTAGGAAGCTTCAAGTAGTCCACCACAGCAGTACTAGCAAGGTTGGCACAACTTCCACTATCAATGATCAAGACATATACTTAGTTCTGGATAAGGCACTTGGAATAGAAGATATTCTCTCTTTGCTCGTGATTGATCATGGCCTTCCTAGGTATAGTTCGCCTTACCACATATGATAGTAGTGTGAATTCCTTTTCTTCGGATGAAGTCTCATCCATTCGCGATAGCCCATCCTCTATGCCAGTCGTATGCTCATGCATGCGCCCAATCATCCGACTTACATCCATAGTCGCTTCCATGATGGTTTCCCAAGTAATCTTCCCCTTAGGTGGGTGGGTTTCACTTCCGGTTGCCATGGTACCTAATAATTAAGACAGCTCAACAAAATAGCACACACCGTTAGCATTACTAAAATAAGCTCACAATCACTCGTGTTTGCACACCTTTGATTGCCTCTCGAATTAGCGCAGCTAATGTTGAAGATTGCTTATACTCGGTTGATCACAAGGTCTCAATTTCTACTCTTGGCCGGAGTGGATTTTTGTTTAAAGAAAGACGGACGACTCGATTAAATCAAACGGACTTGAATCAAGAAGTTAACTACGAAGTAAAATGAAAAAAACACGTAAAGAATAGCACTAACAAAGAAGTGAATTTCAAGAACCAATAGTCAACAAGTAGGTAATTACAAGTTGAAAATCAGTTTAGGGATCTTGATTACGAACTAGAATCAAAAGAAAAGGAAACTAAGAATTAGAACCTGAGATAAATGGGGTAATAAGACGAGTTTCCCATCGCCAAATGGCCTATTTTGCTTCGCCTAAGTTGAAGTTCAACTCGACAACTTGAAGATTGACTCGCAAAACTTAACAATCAGAAAAGGCAACTCGGCGATCTGGGTGGAAGTTCGGTGATGCACCGAGTGGATTCGGCGACCAAGGCTTAGCTGGTCGAATTTTCCAATGTCTTCACCAAAGTGAGGTCCAACTCGGCGACCTAGCTGCCCAAAGGGCGAGGCGCCATGTGGAATGGGTGATTCAAGTCAGGATCCACCCAGATTTCTCAAGCTGCAACTGCTAGACTCCAAAAATTGAACCTTGGTGCCCCCCCCCCCCTCTTCCTTGTCCTTTAGTATTTACCCTTTTTTGGTAAATTCTCTTTTTACAAACACTTCAACACTTTCTCTTTCTTCCTTTTTGGAATCAAACACTTCATTTTTCAAATATCCCCTTTCTTGAAGATATGAATGCTCTTCAAGAACTTCAAGAACAAGATGAACACCCAAAATAAAACCCCGAAGATTTTTAGCTTGAAATTTCACGAAACTTTAGGTGAATGCTCTCCTTGATATTGGGAACAAACTCCAATACTTTTTAGCACTCAATTCCTTGCCAAAACTTCCATATTTCAAAATCCACTTTGTCTTCTTCAAATCTTCTTCAACCTCCAATGGTGGTTTCTTCAAAAGTGAACCAAACCCTTTCAAATCTCAGCCCTATACTCAATAAGGTTAGGGAACACTAATCCAACCTTGGAAATTTCAAACAAGACACAAATCAATAAACCCATTTCAGTAATTTTGGCAAAAACGTTTTGAACAGATTTTTTTTGTAGCAACAAACCCAATTCTAGAATCGTAGGAACGATACTAAGCTCAGCTCTGATACCAAATGATACGATTCTCACAAGAAGAATCACAAACAACAGCGGAAAAAAAGAAAGATAGAAGACGAGACACAAGATAAGAAACAATTGGCAACTAAATGATGTATTAAATCCAATAACCTCCAATCTTGATCCTAACAAGCACCTAATCCAGATATGTTAAACCCAAAGACCTCACTTCGTTAATCCAACAAGAAGTACCTAACTCTTACGAAGACCTCAAGGGAATTGATATCCCAAGCAACCCCCGTTTCTAAACAAGAATCAACAAATGCTTTGCCAAACTTTCAAACACTCACACAATGAGTTTTAGGTTTACAACCACACTATTCAAACAAGTCTTGCTAAAATGAACCCTAAGACGCCTATTTATAGTTTTAGGACTTATTACATAGATGGGCCCAAAAGTGACCCAAAAAGGCTCAATGGGCGAGCCAAGTCGGGTTCGCCAAAAAGGTCGGCGATGTGCCCAATGGTCTCGGTGAGGAACTCTACTCCTTGCCTTGGCTGGGGAGCTACTGGAACTTTTAGCGGTCTGGGGACCATCGCCCAGTCCACCTGGCGATGCGCCAATGGTCTCTATCTCGCTGAATGGTCAGCTTTCCCTTCTGTAGCTCCTTGGACCAGTTGGTGACCTTGGGAACCTCGCCAAAGGGGTTTGGTGAGTCGCCGAAGTGGCTATCCTATCTTCGAATGGAGCACATCTTCAATTGTTCTCCTTCTCGCTTAGTTATGCCTCCCACGCTCCAAGCTATCATCCAATCATATGTTCCCATGCAAGGCATGAAACTCCATCCTTGTGAACACTCCATCAAAGCGTTGAAGTTTGTGAATGGATAGCCTTGAGGCAATCATTTTTTATGATATTTGTGGTATTTCACAGTTTATCCTTTTCGATGTGCTTAATCTTTCTTTTACTATTTCTAAATCTTCTTTTATATCAATCTCATTATAACTATAATCATTTTTATCTATGACTGCGACTATTCTTTCAAAAGGATCTTCTATTTTTATTTTTTGCTGTTATTTTATGTTTTGTTGTTAAAACATATAAGTTTTTACATCTAGCTGTAAATATTTTACTTCCCGGGGCTAGTTCTATTCCTAAC